>CAJNIZ010021480.1:17329-85308 GCA_905231905.1 Symbiodinium pilosum
GGTTTAGGGTTTAGGGTGTGAATTCATCCATCAGTGCTGCGCTGGTCAGAGAGGTATGCAGGGGCATTGCTCTCGGACATCACACGGTTTAGGCTAAGGCTTTAGGCCTTAGCTCACCCAGTCCGAACATCAGCGGACCCTTTGTGGGCGGCCGCTATGGTAAGGATGAAAATAAGACTTGTTAGGTTCATGAGGTCCATAGACTCTTTGTTGATCGTTGCTCTCTGCGCAGATGTTAAGCAAAGACCGCAGGGGCAATGCTCCAGGGGGAGTTCCATGTTGGCTCCAGTCATGAACCATAATCAAAGCATAGTGAGGCGCGTGTTGCCGAAAGGTTACGGCCAGACACACCACCCAGCACCAAGTTGATGTTCAAAGCCACGTGTGGATCTTCTCCTTACCGGCCGGACGCGCATGTAGGCTTGACCTATGCATGTCACAGGGCGAGTGATGAATTCGAATCTTGTTGCAGTGGGGAGTCTCAGCGTGCAAGGGAAGTACATGTCGCAGGCTATCTCCTGGCACAACTCCAGTTTCTCGCGCGGCGGGTGCACAAGGAGTACGCATCTTGCCTGCGGTGTGGTTCCTTGTTTCGTTTATTGTTCGAGGGAGACGGCAAGCACATGAGCTACAGTCAAAACTCCTTGAGGGGGGTTATTTAGGGGAAAAGACAGGGGGATATTAGGAGTTTTGACTATGGCTCACATAGGTAGAACATCAAAGGCTACCAGGCATAAGGCGCTCGCACGATTCAGCGTTTTCCTTCAAGTTTCACCAGTGGAAGGAGAACCACCATCCGAACCACGATGGGTTCTGGCGGAAGGGGGATTTTTCAGGGGCCTCAGTGTTTATCAATATTATGACCCCAGGATTTGTTGCAAATTCAATTGAAGGTGCTGGGTACATCAAACAGAGCTGAGAATGACATTGGTAACCATTCTACATCAAACGCCCGGCCTATAAAGTAGTATATATATATATATGTATAAACGCCAGTTTCCAATTAATTTCCATGTTCTGGACCCTCGGGGTTTCGGGGTTCAGGGTTTAGGCCCTATACCATGAAAAGAAGTTCTCCAAAAGCGTGAAAGTACTAAAGGTACCTCCAAGCTAAGAGAACCAGCCCTCCCTCCGTTGAGATTAGAGTTGAAGTGTAGCCCTCGGTGTTTTTGGTTGGAGTCTATGGTACCAAGTTACCAGGGTCTAGCATGGTATGCAGACTCCAGTGTCCACAACGCCTATACACCTCACATCCCGTCCAAAAAGCTTCCTGCTGGTAAGTTCTGGGCTACGTATACACCGTTCGCAGCGTTTGGAGGCTCATATGAGTGACAGTCTGAACTCATTAAAGGAGGGTTATATGGGGGATTATATAGGGGAGTACTAGAAGGCTTATTAAGGGGGATACGAGGAGTTTAGACCATGGCTCATATGTTGGGAATAGAAATGAACTGTAGTAGTCCTGCTTGCAACCCCAATTTCCACTTCCCACATTTTACAGGTGCTTGAGGCAGAGCGGGGGAGTGGATTGCGACAGTGGTGCTACGTGTAGTTCCTGGCCCGTAAACCCTCAAACCCTAAGCCCTAGAACCCTGCAACCCTGAGCCCTAAAACCTTTAATCCTGAAACCATGAGCCCTAAAGCCCTAAAACCCTAAACCCTAAAACCCTAAACCCTGAAAACGCTAAACCCACTCCCCCGTGAGCAGCCGGAAGACTAGGCGGGAGTTCCGAGCCGGCGTTTTCCAACACAAGGGTTCCCTCAGATACCCACAAGATACAAACCCTATGATTACTACCTCCAACCACACCTCCCAAGCCATATGCGGTTTAGGGTTTAAGGTTTAGGGTTTAGGGTTTAGGGTTTAGGGTTTAGGGTTTCGGGCCGCAACCCCAACTACCTACAGGATGGAGGATCAAGTGGAAAAGAACATGGAAGAACGAAACGGAAACTGATGTTATAGAGGGGTTTATAGGGACTATGTAACCCCAATTGCCAGCAGCTTTACTGGTTCTAGCTAGTGACAAAGGGGTAATTACTACGAAGCTGTAGAGGTAATGGGTGCAGGTATACGCGCTAAGTCCAAACCTCGACATCCCCGGTTTAGGGTTGAGGGCTTAGGGTCCGGAACCCCAAAGCCATCAACCCCAAACTACCGTAGACGTGGGAAGTCTTGCACCACCGAATACACTCTATATCCCAGTAGAGGCAGTTGTTTGGCGATGCTAAGTGTTGCAAGATTCCTACATCCACCCTAAACCCTAAACTTACATCCCTGGGTTGCAAATTCTCAGGTGTGTGTAACTGATGGATGGCTATCCCCATGCCCTCGGCATTTGCTCGCACCACTTCTGGAGGTGAGCTCCAGATTCTCAAAACTTACTGGGTTAAGAGTCATTCAAGGTTTAGGGTTAACTCTGGCTAGCAGGGAATGAAAAAACAGAAAAGAAACAGGACACTTCTCAGGGAGTATGGGTTAGAGAATGCAGGAGCAAACGGAACCACAATTTAGGATTGAAGGTTTAGGGGATGTAAAGGAACGTGAAGACTTCAGTTCTGGAGTTAGGGCTTAGGGCTCCAGATTCTCACCAAGGGTTTGGGGTCCCCTTCTGGCGGTTTGGGGTTTTAATGTTCTTGGGGTGTATGTTTGGGCTTAGGTTTGAGGTTTAAGGGTATGAACGGAAAATGATGGGAACTTCCAATGCTCATTTTGTTGAAGCCAGGTGTATAGACCGCCTGAGCTACTGCTGTTTTTGTAGTAGCTGCACATCAGCAAGAAGAAGTACTCCATTGCCCAGGGCACACTTTGGGAAGTCAGTCTCGTGCTCAAGCCTCGGATTCCAGGCTACTTGAAGAGATTGGTAGAAGATTACAGCCTACTTCTCACCTGCGTCTATAAGCCAGTCTGTAGCCCCCAAGTCCCCCCACCCCGAGTATGATAAATACCCCACCCCAAAACACCAAAGCTCTGAACCCCTAAACCCAACCCCCTTAAATCCTAAACCTGGTTGAACAAAGTCTTAGACGCCCTGCCATGTAGACCCAAGTCCTCGGCAGAGGTGGATGGTGAAGGCAAAGATGCGCGCACCATCGTCAGTGAACGAGGCCTGCGCGCAACATACGGTTGATGGACAAGATTCAGCAGCACTCTATATCCGAATTCCCAGAAATCATGGTAGTATGGTTTACCCGATAAGATGATCATGGAATTTTTCAATGAGCAGCATGGCGGCCCCATGGCGGGGGACGTAGGGATGAGGGTGTCTAGGTTTTGGAATCTCAGCGTGCATGGCAACGATATTCTGTATCAGCGCCTGCGACAGTTGTTTGTAGCGTGGTTGTTGGGTCTGTTTTCCTGGAGCACTCCTTTGGCCTTTGTTGTTGAAGTCAAGCAGATGCACTTTTTGCGAGACTTGTTACTTCTGCTTAAGCCTGGAACTAATGCAGTCTATTCCTCACATACCTACACTTGTAACCTCTTAACCCAGAGTGTCTTGACACCGGTTCAGAGTAGTTCATTCACAGCTAAGTTCGTCCACAAAGCGCAGGGAACATTCAACTCAACAAACTTCTACTTCATAAAGTATTCGCAAAATCATGAAGGCTGAATACACCCATTAGTTCCCCCCACCTCCATAAGTCTTGCTGTAATTCAGATTGGAAGCTAACAGCTTCAGGCCTGTGACTGGGTTCCAAGATGTGAGTAGAGCCCGCCACCACAGACTACCTGGAATTTCTATGGTGTTCTAGGGACCCTGACCATCGTTTCTATTCATTGATCGTTCTAAGCTTTCAATCAGCAGCTAAATTCATGTTGGGAGGGTTGCAGGTCAGATAGAGGGGGGGTTCAGGGCCCAGGGTCTATCTACCCTACCCCGATACTCTGTCTCGTAAGCGCCAGATCTTTGCTAATTCCCATCTACTCCCCTTTCTAGAGACAACGCGCCAGAGTTCAGCACAAACACAATACCAAGATCCTCCTAGTACCCATAAGTAATCTCCCACAAGAAGGCTCCTTGTTCAATCATCCTTGATTGGTCGTGTTTGAATTCTGTCTCTTTCCATCGCTTTGAATTCCTTCAGCGTGGTTTAGCTTGCTCCGGATGCTCGTGCAGCCATGGAAGTATAGTGGGCACTTAATAGTGGGTACATAATGTAGGCCCTACTACAGGGTAGGTGGAGGGTCTAGGTAGAAAGTTAGAACTTATCAAACAATCTGTCATGTTTTACCCTGTATTCCGAAGATGTCAATTCAAGGTTCGGTTTTGGTCTTTGGAGGTCCGTTATACTTTTGGGCTTGGTGTTTCGTTGCACAAGTTCACGAAAAGGATCCTGTTTCTCATCCTTTCCGAAGGCTCAGGTAGCTACCACAACCGTCCTTTTACCCTTAAACAGGGGTATATTGTCCCTATCAGTATTCAGGATGGATAGAGGGTAGATGGAGGGTCCAGGTACTAGGATACTTTTAGATTTAGGGTTCAAAGTCAGTGGCTGTTTAGAGTTTAGGGTAGAGGAATGTATAGGATACCTGCGGCCAACATGTAGCGACTGACGGAAGTCATCCAAGGGCCGTTCTTTCCAAATTCCTATGTTGGTTTGCGGGAATATGCACCGAAAACCTATAGGTCCGTATACCCCCCTACATACTCCCCATGTAAAGTCTATGGCCATGACCAATGAGCATATGAAAGTCAGGATGCAGGTTATGGAAGCTGTACTCCCAGAAAGGCACCCCTGGCTCCCGGAACCCCCGGAGACTATATGAGCTACGGACTAATTTTAGGTGGGGGGGGACCTATAGGAGAACATATAGGGTTTTGGGGGGTAACTTATTAAGGGATATGCTACAATTTTAGTGCAGGGCTCATATTTCTTTGAAGATTATTGTGCTGTGGGGGGAATTTGCTACACACGAGCCATCTTCTCATGTGTGCTTGAGGTTGTTTATCCGCTCGCGGGACAAAATATAGGGGTAGGGTTACCGATCGGCTGGTTACATAAGATGCTCTTTTTCCAAGCAAGGCTTTGTTTCTGCACGAACGCCTGTGTAGGGGTGAGCCGCATCTTCATCATGACGGTCTAAACTTGAACCGGAGACAAGAGACTTGCCCGAAGGATGGAACAACTAACCTTGACAAACTGTCCTCCCTAAGATTAAAACGCAGGTAAATGCTGCGGAAAGGCTGGTCTTCTTCTAAACCGGACCACATGAAGTTCCATGTTAGTCGCTTGGAAGGTAGTCCCCCAACCCCATGCTTAGGGCAGTCAATCTTCCAGTCCTATGGTTAGAAGATGGTCTTCTGGAGACGTTGCCATCAGGTCAAGCCAACGCTATGTGTGCCGCATCGTGAAGAACCGCTTGCAAAGACGGTTGGCGCAACAGTTACGGTACTGTCCCACAATGGCTGGATTTCTGACACAGGCACTCACATTGCAGGTGCACTTTGACAGTGACAATGGATAAATACATGTTCCGGAACTAACACATTTTCGGGACCACTTGATCAGGGATGTTCCAGCTTCAATGAGATCAAGTTTGTGGAGTTTGCTTATTGTAGGAGCTGCGCGTGCGTTGGTGTTGGCACTTTTCAAGATCAGTTGATCAGGGAGGCCGCCGGTGTTCAAAGAGGAGGTTCCGCAACGATTTGTTTCCGGAAAACGAGGAGCCTGATATTCAGCAGTACATGTTGCGGTATTGAGACCGGATAGCAAAGATTCTCTTCGCTTGCTTGACTTTCCCAAAACCTCCGCCGCTGTCGCCACCAAAATCAGTCTTACAAGCATAGGCGACTGCGGCGCAAACATCAAGATATACGCCACACGCAACTTCTATGTGCGCCGGTAATACTTGCACCGGTGTAAATGTTTCCTCAACTTTACAAGCTAAACAGTGGATCCGAATTCTTAGCTTTGATGGCCGGCAGGTTTACACCTTGTCAGCCGCCCCCACGCCCCAAGGGCTCGAAACAACAGCCGCAAAGCTTGCAGAGTTGAGAAGGGAGCCATTGTTTGGTAGCCCAAAGTTCATCATGTGCTTGCTGGCATCTCACACCTGGCAATAAATAGGCTCCTGGCGACATCGGGACGGACTTGACTGACTAATTTTGTTGTGTCATCTGGTTGATCAGAAGCTCGGAGCTAGAAACCGCAAGTGTGCATATGCGCATTTTTTGTTACAATTGCAGCATCATGTGTCGGATGCCGAGGTTTTACAAGGTACGAAGCGACTATGTCAAATGTATGTTCAACAGAGCTTTGGGACTGTCAAACATCTTCCCCATACAAGCATGCTTTCAAGAGTTGTACCACCTGTTGATATTGCAAATGATATCGTCCTCAAAACGAAAAACACCCAACATGCAATATCAAGCCCGGAGCACCCCTGTCACAGAACCGCTTCAATGATCCAATAGACCGACCACAGCTCGTGAACCCAATGGTTGAACCCCATTTTTGTGTTTGTACTTTGTGGTTTGCCCCAAACCCTGCAAATTCTTTTGAAAGGCCTTGCGGTCCGTAACATATCCCTTATTCCCTTTTTCTGGGTTCTATGTTCGCGGTCGCGAGAAGCGCTCTCTGTTCCAAACCTAGTTTCGGAAACCGTCCATGTGAAGTCACTCAGTAATGCGCCGTTGAACTTGATTGATGGGCCAGAGACAAACATAATTACGCATTGAAATTTCGGGGCTCACCAGCGTGCGGGCTAGCATCTGTGGCGAAAGCATGCTATTCCACAAAAAAAAAAAATTAAAAGAATTCCGCATTGGAACTGAGACAGAAGGAGGTATCTGTCTGTTGTGGCAAGGTTCGTTGCTCTACGTGAACAACTTTTGTGTTATGGCCATTGTATTGTGTTCAACATTTAAGTTGGTTCGTGCGGGCCCCATGCACGTCATACTTCGTGAAGTTTGTCTCCATGAGTTCCCACGAGTTTCGACTCAACTTGACAAATGATGTGGTGCCTTAGCTATCCAGATCTCTTCTTTCTGCAGGAGACGTGTTTTCCTTATTTTCCGTGCAACAGGCAGGCAGCAAAACCCACGTTTTTGTTGCACAGGCTGGCAGGAATGTAAAAGCTGAAAGGCTACCGTTTTATTTTGACTTGTTGTTCCCCGCTTGGACGCCTATTATCAACAAAAAGTTCGCAAGATAGAATTTTTTTTTTCGGTGGTCATTGTTAAGGACGGTAAGGCATTGATTTATCAAACACACCCTGAAGCCTAAACCGCCTGTTGGTCCCCAGGCCGGCTGTCGAAGACAGAGATCGCGGCCGCATGCCACGCATCGTCGACAAACACATTGCACAGTCTGGTGGAGGCGGGGATGCTTGGAATGAAGGAAGCTGGCGGGCCAGTGGAGTAGGGATTTTTTGAGGTGCAGGAAGTAAAGGAAGGTCAACATTAAAAGGCCTACTGCTACAGACGTCCAGGATCTGTGAGGATTTACCGGCGTAGGGTGTCTATTTGAAGTGGAAGGTCAAATTTCAAACCTTTAGCCAAAACCCTAAATATTGTTAGGAGTTTTCCTGCGTGAGCCCTTTTTATCACGTGACAAGCCGTCACTGTAAATGGTAGGACCTCATGCGCAACTTTTCTCCTTGGCACTTAGCTAGGACCTTAGGCCCTCAAATTTGTGGGGTTCCCTGATGATACTGTCCGAGAAGCGTAAATGCAAAGATGCTCCATGAACAGATTTAGGAACCTTCTGGATACATAAGCTCCAGTAAATCATTTACAGCTGCAAGGTATTGGCAGTCAAGTCAGGATGAAACTTGACATTTTTGTTTCGGCCGGAAACTCTGAACTGATAGATAGCAGAGCATTTGGGAAATACGACAGCCTGGTCTCAATGCATTGGCATTTTTGCTAGGAGGAGCACGAATGTGTTCTATAGGATTTCTACAATTCAGGTTCTGTCATCATAGCCTATCAAAGCCCGGCGAAGTCATTATCAAACCCCATATCGCAGAATTCGCAAATGTTTGGCCATAGCTAAGTTGGGTACATACCCAAGAAGAGGCCATCTTACATGCCCAAACATCCCTAATCCAATGGTTTGACCTTTCGCGACTCCATCAAGATATCTTTAATGCTGAGAAAGGGCAGGCCCAAACCCTTTTGTCCACACATGCCATTGTAGACCCCTTATGTACCCCTCTGAAGCAACCGAAAACATTCGCAAAGGGTCCAGGTATGCAAATATCAGCCCCAAAACCATTCAGATTGTAGCATTTCGAGACCTAAAGCTCCATTATTTGTCCACTTAGACCCTTTGTCCCTAAACCCTAAACCCCTTGAGATTTTCGTGGAACCCCGCAGATTACGCTGCACACCGGCCGCCGGCACCAGATCCGCGCGCATTTGGCGCATGAGGGTCATCCTCTTATGGGACACCTGGGCTGTAGTCTAACCTTTGGTTTTTAGGGTTTAGGGTTTAGGAGCGGCCCCTGTAGAGGGGTTTCATAGCGATATAGAGGACTAATCAATATTAGGAAGTTTTTCAAGGGTATCCTCTTCTACGAAGTGTACTGTTTGGGTGTAAGGTGTGTGGTTTGGGGTGTAGGGTTTAGAATTTAGGGTTTTTATGTGTAATAGGGTTTAGGGTTTGGGGCGTAGGGTTTACGGTTTAGAGTTTAGGTTTTATGCCTCAGCATGGCTTCTCCATTTTTGTCTTGTAGAAACTCCAGGTGACAGCTGATGTGGCTGATAGGATGTAGGGTTTAGGTTCAGGGCTTAGGTTTAGAGTGGTTTTAAGCATGCACGGCCTAGCTATCCGGAAATCAACTAAAACGCGCCCTAAATATCCAGGAGAAGTTTCATGTTTCAGCGGTAGTTTACATATTAGAAAGAAAGAAATCACTTGCCCTCTCCTTATGTCAGGGACCCCCCGCAAAACCCTAGACCCAAAAATTCGGAAACCTCCATATAAGGAGACGCAGCCTATGGCGGCGAAGTGGTTTCGTGGTGCCCCCGTGTTTTTCTGCATGCGCGGAGGCCTGGGGTCATGCAATCCCAGCTCACAAGGCTTTAGAGGGTGATGGTTAAAGGTTGAAGCTTTGGGGGAAGACTGCAAAATCAGCGGGGGGGGCTGTTCTCCTTCACTTCGTACTTATGTTCACTTCGTATTTATGGGCAACAGTCTCCAAGCAACCGTAGCGAGAATTCGCAAAGTCGACAAACCCTGAGTTACTAGCATTGCTTAGAATGGGATCACCAATCTGTCGGAAAATGTATGCCGGACTCCTATATCGCAGACCCTCCAGAAGTACACACTACTAGGGGCCATATATTCGGATCTAAGGGTATCATTGGGCGAGCCCCTCCATCAGGATGCCAAAGTTGTAGTGAAGCCACAGGTTTCGGGGTTCGGGGTTACATCCTGGGGCTTGAAGATCAAGATTTGGTCAGAGATTCAGTGTAGAAAGTGTAGAGCCTTGCGATAGGACCTGTAGAAACCCTCAGTTCTACCTAAACCCCAAAAGTATGTAAAATCATAGCCCTAAACCCCTAATAACAGCCATAAAGGCCATTATTTTACATACTTTTGGGGTCCAGGTAGATCTGTTGTTTTCTGATCTAAGAATTTGGGGGGGTGTCAGGGCCTCTTCTGGGTTCTTCTCATGGCTTCGCCTATCACCTCCTATGAGCTATAGTCTAAACTCCTTAAAAGGGGTTTTTTCGGGGATTATAATATAGGGGACTACTATAGGGCTTATTAAGGGGGATACTAGGAGTTTAGACTATGGCTCAAGTCGCCCTAAATTTCTTAAAGGCGATGAATTAGGGCGGAGCCTGTGATGGGGGGGTGGGGGTACAATAGTACAGTGGGGTGGGTAGGGAAACCCTGAATCTCCAAGCAGTATGCAGTGAACCCAGATGAGTAGTATTTCTTTTGGGGATACCATGGTACCCAATATAGAGTAAGATTATATCTTCCTTTTGGGGTATAGTATTTTATATAAGGAATATTATCTTACTAGGTTCAACCACAAAAAAAACATTCCTCAATATAACCCCAATATAACCCCCAATATATACCCTATTATAATATGGTAGTTTCCATTTTCTTTTCCATTATCCCTATATCAAAAACACCACTCAGATGACAAGGAGCAATCACTGACCCCATTTTGGGATGTTCAACAGAACGGTATTCACCTCAAAGCTTCCACGCTCAGGTGACTAAATCATTTAGAGTTTAGGGTTGAGGGTTTAGGGTTTAGGGTTGAGGGTTTAGGGGTAAGTAAGTTAGATTGGTTTATAAGTTCCCGAATAGGCGCTTGCCTCTTATAGCACCCTTCATAGCCGACTTCCTCTGAACCTCTATGTAGTGTAATAATCCGCCCTGTCTCGTCCCAATCAGTCAATACTCCCCTTATCACTTAGTGGATGGATGCATTCAACCTAGACCTTACACTTACCCTCTACTAGGGCCTAATTACCCACTATTGAGGGCCATGTATCCGCAATTAAGGCTACTTAGGAGGGTCTTGCAAGAGAGAGTCTCCAAACTCCAAACCCTGAGCGCTGAGCTGCGTCTGGATATCGTAACTCGAAATAGCAATTGTTTAGGGGGTACGGTTTAGAGTTTATAGGGTTTTAGGTATGGGGCTTCGGGTATGGGATGGTGCAGGATTGACAAGAATGTTGAGTGGATACAAACCGGGCTGAATCTGGCGAAAAGGGTCAAACAACAAGCATGACGGAAAAACTCGGCCTAACGCCTGCTAGGAAACTTAACCCCCCTCAGCCCTCAACCCTTGTGATAGTACAAGCCAAATCCCCCAGCGACACCTGTACCGTGCTTGCGTATGAAGGGGTAGATCAGTTGAGGAGCTGGTCCATTTGTAGTATATGTATATTTGGATACAGAGAGAGAGAGAGAGAGAGAGGGAGAGAGATAACAACAAAAAAATCACCAGAATCACATAGAATCACGAGATTCATGCAACAAAACTAGGCATGCTGAGTGGAATAGACGAGTACTGTGCTCTCGGCATTATCGAGGTAATGTAGAAACCCGGGATAATTGAAAAGAGCGTCTCTTGATTCCTATTTTGTCTCGGGAATGACATATTGAGAAAGAGTGCTCAAACCATGTGGGCCCCTGCATACAATCCCTATATCAAATCAGTATTCATGTCACTTTCCGTGTTCTTTTCCATTCAGTTCTCCATTGTACCAGTGTTTTGGCCCCTTAACTCCTACACCCTGTATACCCCCTACAGCCCACGCCTAAAAGGGCCCCTGAGTTTGGTACTGCCCTAGATGATATCTACATATATAGACCCACACAATGCTTACTCCAGATCCCATACCTTAAAGCCCCCGCCTGAAATCCTCAACCCTTGCATAACCCTCACATAGCACGTTAGAATACCCGGAAGGCTAGCACTGGCCATTGGTCGTGTCCCCATAGATGCGCGCAGCGCGCTTCCTGCCGACCTGTCAGCCTCTGGGCACTAAGCGCAGGATTTGGGGTTTGGGGATTAAGGCTTTGGGATATTTAGGGATTTAAGGTTCGGGGTTTAGGGTTCAGGGCGGAGGGATAAGAATTTTGGGATTTAGTAGAGTTTGGTTGGGTGGGATTTGGGGTTTAGCGTTCACGGGTTAGGGTGTACTTTATTGGGATGCGACTGAGCGCTATCAATCTAAATTCCCAACCAATGTTTTAGTATAAGAGCACATAGAAGATATGCACAGTGAAAAAGACATTGGAGCAGAAAAACCTAGAACCCCTAAGCGTCCAAGTACCCAATATTCGCATACTTCCACAAATTGCACTACCATTTCTACGACCAAAACCATGGATGGACAGTTAAGGCCCTAAACCCTTAACCACGAGCATCCCAGTAAAGAACAGGTTGGAGGCTCCTGGGGTCTTCATTGCATACCCGAAAGCCGCCCAGTGGACCTGTTGATCCACAGGTTTCTGTTAGAAACCTTAAAGTTTGCTGTCAAGGAACTCAAATTAAGCTACCCTAATATGGGTATATGGTAAATTAATGGGGATTCCTGATCATGGTAGCTCAACTTGAGCTCTTCAACAGCAACCCGGCGTCGGCATTTCAAATTCACAAGCCTTAAGAGCATCCTTGGCCAAACAACTGCAATCCTGTTGCAGAGGACTCTCAGCGGTCGATTTAGGGCCACTCTCAGGCTTCCCTAGCCAAAATCTAAGGCGAATCTAATGCCTTCACATAACATGGTGGGTTTTGCATAGCATGCATGCATTATATACATCTGTTCTGCAATATGTTATGAGATATGCATGTAGAGACAGAGGGTGTGTAGTCTCCAAACCCTAAACTCTTTTGGTTCCGAAGTCCCCGGCTGTCTGTTCCAAGGGTTTCGGGTCTAGGGCACTCCCAGGAATCTACCCAACTGAATTGGGAGTTTCCCAAAATAGAGGGACTCCAATATAAACCCCCAAATACTGTAATCCTGCTTAGTGGGACCCCAAAATGGTACCCCTAATTTTGAGAAACTCCCAAATAACCAAATGTGGCCAAGGCCACGCTGACTTCCCTGGCCCCGGTGGATGCAAGGCAGGGCTCAGGGTTTATAGTCCCCTTTAAGTAGATAGAATATAGGGTTTAGGGTTTAGACCATGTTTGGGTTTAGGGTTTATAGGGTTTAGGGTTTAGCGTTTAGGGTTTAGGGTATGTGGGGATCTTGTTATACTTTACCCAAAGCTATATTCTATCTACTTAAGGAGGACTATGGGGTGTGGGAGCCTATGTCATCCTCTTTGGGTCAAGGCCAGGGATCCCTTGTATGCTTTTTCTTAGTAGCTGGGTAGGTACACTTTACACTGTTATTGGGGCTCATATATTCCCATTGGAATAAAAAATGTACACTTTCTAGGGGCCAGGGAACTCAGCAACTAGATTTTTGAAGGTTTTTCCTGATACAGCCTCAAAAGGGTCCTTTTCCTTTCTGCGGTACGAAACATAGGAACTTGGCGTTGGCATGATGGCAAGAACTCCTAGGGTTCTCGGTTGGCCGATTTGCGTAACAACTTGCCTTGTTTAGGGTTTGGGGTTTCGGTTGTCATGCTGATTGCAGAGTTGCAATGCTCCTTTTTCAGCGTATTTGTTTTGGGATTCTTCACAGGTGATCCTGTGGCTTCACTTGAGAAACATTCAAAGATCCAAGGATGTCCATTGGTTTGGGTCCTTTTCATTCTGAAGTGGAGGTGTTGAACTGTCCGGCATGTGGTTGGCTCTGTGGTGGCAGAGCATGGTTAGGTCTTGAAATCCTGGAACACTGCACATGTATGTGGGGGTACGAAAAGAGCTAAAGCTTTGTGTTCCTTGTTGGGCGTGAGTAGTATAACAAACGATTACAGATCATAGCCAACTTCGACCCAGATACAGGGAAAGCCCTACAAAACCTTTAGAACCCTACAAATCATCCGAAGCCGTACAGTGCTCTACCTGCAACACTCTAGCCCCTAAACC
Organism: Symbiodinium pilosum; assembly: GCA_905231905.1. Taxonomy (NCBI): domain Eukaryota; class Dinophyceae; order Suessiales; family Symbiodiniaceae; genus Symbiodinium; species Symbiodinium pilosum. Next base: position 30,792 of record CAJNIZ010021480.1, read on the forward strand.
CTTCAACCAAGTCTGTGTAGCTGCTCGCCAGGTCGCGGGCGCTTCTCCGCAAGATGCGCCAGCCGACTCATGCGGAGTCTCCAGCAGAGAGCGAAAACGTGATCGCATGAGCATACTTCAAGGGTTGAAGGTTTAGGGTTAAGTTCTCTTGGTCTCTGAGAACCCTCAGCAGGCGCATCTAGAAAGTTGAAAAGGCTTAAGTAGGGCGATATTGAGACCAAGGGCCCCTGGGAAAGGTTCAGTTCGCAATGCCTACGTTAGGCTATTGCTACCTTCGCGTGCCGCAGTTTTCTAGTGTCAGATCTCCTCCTTGGACTTGACCTGTCCTTTCCTTTGTTTCATCAGCCAATTATGACCCCCCACCCCCCAGGTGTGGTTGTAAATGACATGTGTTTTTTTTGTTTGCTTCTCTTGGGGAGATTGGCGGTAAAGCCGTTACTAACTGCTCACTTGATGCCAGGGCTGCGATCTGACGTTAAAATGGCTTACGTTTTTGAGGATTGCTGCCCTCTAGTGAATATGGCAGTCAATTATGTGAAGGGTAGTGAGAGAATTTACACGGATTCGCATTCATCGTCCCTAACCTGCAATGTATTGCTTTTCGACTACGGTAGCAGACACAAGGGAAATACGCAGTGGAGAAGGCACTAGGTTCGCAAAGTAGTGGCTGTCTCTGACGGCGCAAATGCATACTGGTGCTGCCCACAGGCNNAGGACATGGTTAGTCTCCTAGATGCGTGTAGGTGCTGTAATGAGACTTGCCACTTGAAACCTTAAAACTTGCAGCTCCGTCGCCTACCTGGCTTTTGCCAGGGACAATTCTGGGTTGTTTAAAAGCGTATTTTCTAAAAATAGAATTGTTTTCAATAGAATTTTTACGTTTTTTTATATATAAAATCTCTGTCCGCCTTCAAATCATGGCTAGAGGAGATTTTATTAAACGTCGGCTTGTTTTCAAAAACCCCGTGCGTTTTCCGCGCAGGCTAGATTTCTGAGTCAAAATGCAAATTGCACATTCTGGGACAGTTTATGCTGTGCTCCAAAGAATGGAAAAGCTGGTAGTGTGAAAGTCTTTGTCCGTGCCCCTGCAAGATTTCTGTTCGGCGCCCTGATGTCCCCGGCGGGAGCATCGTAGTCTTGTTATACCCAGCCATCGTTAAACCTCCGCAACTAAGCGGTGTAGCCCAAACTGCCTTAAAAACTTTCATGCGATTTCTAAATTGCTTCAGACGGTAGACCAACATAAACCAACCTTCGTTTGGTTCATGCAAGGACCACGTACGTGTCGGCGTTTTCCGGCCAAGATTCATGACGGGTAGTGTCAAATTACTGGAGACTAGCCGATGTCATTAGGAAGACGTGTTGCTGACAAGATATGTGTTTCAGCTTTGGAATTAGCAAAGACACTAATTTCCAAAGAGGCTCTAAGGAGCATTCAGCGGGGGGTGGGGTTCTTAATTCGCTGGCAATTGTTTTGCTAACGTTGAACTAGCATGTAACGAAAAATTCAACCCTGAATCCAAATAATTTCTTCGCCCTAATATGAAACCTCCCACTCCCCTGATATTATATACTCCCCTTATAAGATAATGGGAGTATTTAATATTAGGCAAGGCGGGGTTTAACTTGGGCAGGTGTTTAAATCTTAAATCCTGCCGACCTTTGGGAGTACAGCGACGGCAGGGTACAGCCTAAAGCCTCACCTTTTTTTCTTGTAGGGACTGGGGGAATGAATCATGAGGAAAAATTGGTGGGGATTGTTCCAAACCTCACACCACTTGGAGGGCCAGGATAGTTATCATAATCGGGAAAGTAAAGGTTGAGAGCTTGGCATCTAGGGTCCAGGATACAGGGTGTGGGGCTTACGATAAGTAATCATAAGCCTGCCGTATTTCAACTGTACGTATAACTCAGCTATGTACCGCTTACACCCCCAAACGTGGTTCTACGGCCTAGCATTCTACTTAAGTGTATTCGCCTAGATCCTCCGTCTACCCTCTATATAGCCTACTTACCCACCATTAGGGACCATATACCGCTGTTTAAGGGTAGAAGGAGGATCCTCGTATCCTAAACCCCACACCCTGAACCCTAATCAGGAATCCCTAAACCCTAAACTTGGAGGGTCCTGGCAAGTTATTTCCAAAATCTCACGCTCAGGTCCTCCACCGAAGGACATGGCAGCGGACCTGGCCCTTGAGCAGGCCGAGGCGCATGAAGTTGTGTAGGGATTCGGGTTGAGGTTTTGGGGGGTGTTAAAGATTAGGGTTAAGGGCTTAGGCGTTAGTGTGTAGAATTAAGGGATGATTAGGGTTGAGGGTTTAGGGTCTGTCTTGTTTTTCCAGACCTTATATACAGTGCCTAATGGCGCATTCTTTGGGATCTAGTTTCAGGTCAGCCCTCAGGGTCAGAGCTTAGGCTTTGGGGCTTCTTGGGAGAGGCAGGAAAGGCTCTGCAGGACTCTACTGGATCAATTGTTAGGGATCCTTTAGACTTTTTGGTGTATGGGATTCCTTGTATTTATGTAACATGGATCCTTTTCTCTTCCTGGGGTAATGTGGGCTAAGTCTATGCCGGAGCTTAGGGGACAGTTTGGGCATATTCCCCTGCCCTCGACTCAAGCCCTACCCCCTTTTAAAACCCTGTCCTTGTAAGGGCCTCAACTTTAGGATCTGTATTATAAACCCATTGAGGGGAAGGGGTTTATTAATTAGGGGCTTACATCAAACCCTGAACCCTCTGCGTCAGATTGAACGCCTCGAAGCCGAGCTGGCAGTCTGGCGCTCCAAAGGCGTGTAAAGGGTCTACCTATGTTCCCTGGGGCCCTAAGGCTTAGGAGGGTCTAGGGATTAAGGTGTAGGGTTTAAGGTTTAGGGTTTTAAGGTTTTGGGTTTTAAGGTTTAGGGGTTTAGGGCTTAGGGTTCTGTGCCTACAAACACTACTTACATTGGGCCTTGTAGTCTATGAATAGTTCCTGCATCCTTGTAAAACAGGGGGCTATCTGGGCTGCCACGTGTGTTGTGGGAAAGGGCTCAGTGGGTGTGTGGTTTAGGCGTTGGTGTTTGGGTTCCGGGCCTAGGGCTCTTTTTGTTATGCCTTGTGTTGTCAGTTTATGGTCCGCCTTAAGTAGATAGAATATGGCTTTGGGTGTATTATAATAAGATCCCCATATAACCCAAATTCTATCTACTTAAGGAGGACTATATCATGATTATTAGGTGATTGTTTGACATTCGCAGGCATGCTGTTCTGCATTCTTCTGTGTGGATGTGGTTGACTGTGTTTGCTGGTACCATCGATATTGTTGTTGTTGGCGTTGTAGTCATCACTATCAGGAATGCTCTCGCTGTCAGTGTCCTTGTTGCCTGACAGTTTGAAACATCAATGATAAAGCTGCCACTGTCAGTGTTGGTAATTGAGAATTGCCTGAATTTGGCTGAAAAGTAGCTTGTTTTTCTTTATCGTCCTTTTGCTGCCGTTGCTCTTCTATTCTGAGTAGTACCAGGTGTAGGAGTAGAAGAAGTGATCGTCTTGGCGTTTGCAGTTTCAGAGATTTGGGTTAGTTCTCGGCAGTCGTCCTGGAAAAGTGTGTTTTCAAGCAACTTAGTACTAGTTTGTTGGGGGGGGTGCGGCCCATTAGTAAGAAGTTTCAGGAATCCGGCCAGCTAAGCCAACCATGGCACCGCACCCTGTAAATCCTAGACTGGCTAAACCCTCGAAGCTGAATTTCCAAGCATAACCACAAGTTGTGGGGCAGGTGCAAGCTATCTGTATGAGTCAGCTGCGCGAAAAGTCCAGACCCTAAGCGTCCAAGGACCTAAACTCAGGACCTTTTAAATTGACCTAAACAGTATACAAAATGGGCCGGAATCATACACAGTTTGGACAGTTTGTTTACAAGATACCCAAGCCAAAATCTAATTCTTTAGGCCCCCAAATACAATGCCGGTATCCACCACTATGTAAAACTAGTCTCCTTTGTTTATTTGAATCTCTGTTTGTTGCACTTATTTCGGCTCCCAGACTACCCGAAGTCTGCTTGTGCAGTATTAATCTTGGCTGCGGGGATCCAATTGCTACTGAAACTTTACGTTGTGACCAACCCTGAACTCTCAAACCAAAAATGAACTCCATGTAGGAGCTCAAATAATAATGCCAGGGTTTCGCAGTACATGCCAGGGTTTCGCTGTACATTATGCTATATGATGCCATATTGATACAGGGGGAGGTTATTTAAAAAGGCATCCGAAGGCATCACCAAACGCAGACTAACATTTGACCTTTGCATTTGTGTTTCATAATTTTGGAATGTGGGCAGAAAGCTTGAAATCTGCACGGAGGGATTCCTTCTCGAGACTGTTTGGGTAACGGATTGGAGCTCAATTGCCGCCCCAATTGCTCTATGACTTGTGCCTTCCATGATGTCTTGCTGGGTATTCAGGATGACATTAGCTCTGAGGGTTCAGAGTTTGGGTGCCTACCAACGTCGAAGGCTTCTTTGCAAGCTTCTCCTGCCCTTTGGGCATCCTACATCCTAGCTAGGTACATGTCCAAATCCTAGTACTACGTACTTAATGGTAGCTGGAAGCCTTTCTTGCAAAGCCCTGGGGCCTTTATGGTCATTAAGAGGTCAGCAACGTTACGAAACACTTGAGTTTCAGATATAGCGGGAATGTCTGCAGGTGGGCGGCCGGCTTCTGGTCAGGACTGACTTATTCTCAGGAACAGTTCTAGCGAGGGCTTTAGCCTGGGTTTTGGTGAGGGTATATCAGAAACTGAGCTTTCCCTTGTAAATGCCCAACTTTACATGGCGGCCTGCCGAAAGCGTCCACAGCTCGCGAATCACTATCTCCTGGTGAGCTCCATGAAATGCCTTGTAAAGTCCAAGCCCTATGAGGGTCCATGTAATTAGCTGGGATGTTGGCACTAGATAGTCGTAGGACAGGTTTTGGAGAGGTAAATGATTATTGCGTACTTGGACCTTAGGGAAACGAGTCTACAGCCTGGGGCTTAGAATTTGATCCATGGCTTTCGGCTTTGGCTCCCCAAATGCGTAGTATTTGATTTGGGGATACTATGGTACCCAATAGAGTCAGGTGATATCCTCCTATTGGGTATTGTGTTTTATGTAACGACCTAAGCAATCCTGAATCCTACATGCATTCAACATTCCGTACGAAAAAGCCCTACTTTGTTTAGTGTTCTGGGTGTGGGCTTTGTTGAGGATTTTTGAAAGGGACCAAGGACCCCTGATCCCATCTCCATCTATAACCCGAATGTGCACTTTTTCCTGCTGCAACGCTGCACTATTCTGAGGTAGTCTTCATAAGCCGCCCCGTAAATGCAAGTGTCACTGCAGACCTTACCTTACACCTTGAGCCAAGCTTTCAGGGTTTCGTGCTTGCAAGCGTCCTAGAACTCGAATGAGCGGACTCCCCAAAGTACTCCAGGACAGCAAGGCAGACAGCCGCAGCGCTGAGCAAGCGCAGTGGAAGGTCGGGGCCGGAAGACTTGCCAGCGTTATCATTATAGCGTCATTCTGGGATGTATTGAGACCTGGGCCTTCTGTTTGCTGGATGGAGGGTGTTGTTTCCTTTGGTGGGGCTAAAGGGACTTTGGAGGACTTGCAGGATGATTGATTCAATTATGTGCTTGCTGCAAGGGGCTACTCATACGTCTTCGTCTAGACCTGAGGGCTGCAGCTTGCTTGGTGGCTTCGGCATGCTAGGCTGGCTTCGAAGTTGACAGTGCCTTGGATCTCATGCAGCTTGAAGATCAAGCTTCCAGTGATTGACGAATAAAGCAAGATGCTTGCAAAATTGGCAGAAGCCCTGACGAAGGTGCGGTTAGGCAGAAGCAAGTTTTGCCAGTCAGCCTTCGCCACCCGGATAAGCACAGCGACATGGAGCTCTGCATGCCAAGCTTCTCAGCTTTGCAATCCCACTGCGCAGGCCCAAACAACAGCACAACTGCAGGAAGAGAACAAGAAGCTTCGCTCCAAGCTTGCTGCGCTTCGTTGGCCTCGGCTGGAGTTCTTCAGGGCCAGAGGTCAAGTGTACCCCCTGCCGTGGCATCCTCAAGGTGGTCGCCTGCATGTGCCAGGTCCAGCAGGATTGCGGTACTTGTCTGGATTATTTGATGGAGATGGCTGCGTCACCAGCAGCCATGGCAAGTACTGCGTGCTAAGCATGACCCAGTCCTACGACAATGCAGAACCTCTTCTCAAGTTGCAGGATGCTTTCGGTGGTGGGATTTATCGTTTAGGTCTGGGTGCAGGATTGACAAAGCCCGCGTTGCAATGGAAAGTAGGAGGTACTGAAGTTGAGAGAGCTGCTAGACAGCTACTAGCCAACAGCAGTACCAAGCGGCGACAGCTCGAACTGGCAGAACGGTGGCCTGAGGGGGAATCAGAGCGAAGAGAACACACGCTCCAACTGCGCTTGTTGAAGCAATATGACTCAGCTGTGGACCTTGATTGCTGTTGGGCTTACTGCTCTGGATTCCTCGATGCTGATGGCAGCATTGTGATAAGTGCGAAGGGAGGCATCTGGGTAAGATTTGCGCAGAAGTTTCCTACAGTTTTAGAGAACATACAGAGGTTTTTAGCAAGAGAAGGCGTGACGGCAGTAATGTATGCAGCCAGATCTGCCTTTGAACTGCGGATACAGAAGCAGTCTCACAGCAAGTTGGCACTTCGACAGATGCTCGAGGCTGGCCTCCAGAAGAAAGCATCTCAGGCACAATTAGTTCTGGACATGACGGGGCTGGATGCTACCCAGGTTCGGGAAGCTTTGCCTCAGTTTGTAGGAAATCAACAGTTCGGGAGGAGGCTGGACGAGGCTGGTCTGAAGAGGGCCGCACAAATCGTCCAACTGCAAACCCAAGCAAAGCGCGGGACCCTGAACGGACAGCAGGAAGAAGCTGCAAACCTTGCAGCCGAGATACACAGGCTGAAGGGCGAGCATGAGTTCCTCAAGGCTCGGCTAGAGAACAGTGAGCTTCATGACTACATAGGAATGGTTGGGTCCTTGCAGCGCAGCGGCTGGCGCAACTCTGCGTTGCAAGAGAGTGTGGATTACTGAGCCAGGCTGTGTGATCAAAAAGAAATCGAGGTTGCGTATTTGAATGGAAAAATCTTGTCATCATATGAATGGAGAGGTTTCGGCCATGTAAGCCATGATTGCGCAGACAGCAAGAAAGTGTTTTTTGTTTAGTGGCTGCTGCCAGGAGGGTGCAGGGATACCAGTTTGCAAATCTTTGTTATTTTTGCTTATATTGAGTCCAAGTTGTTGTTTTTTGGAAGCAATGTCGGTTCTGTCATTATTGCTGAGATGGCTGTCATGGTTCAAGTCAATCATGATGCTGTTTGAGACTTGAGACTTGGGCTGGAAGGCCCAGGTTGATGATGCAGCATGGGAGGGTTTCTGGGTCCTTGTTCCGGCTTGTTGATTGGCACAGGTGGGGTGCAGTTGTTCAGTCGGTCATTCAATGCGAGATTCAGGCCCGAGAACCTAGCCACTAACCCCTGAAGGGTCCTAAACCCGAATCCATACTTTGAAAGCCCTTGTAGTACCTAAGCCTATGTGGCATCATCAAACCATCCCACAAGTCAACGTACAGGAGTAGGATTTTCGGATGCTTCCGTCCAGTGTTGGGCTTCTGCGCTTGTAGGTCTCGTGCACTACACTAGGCAACTGATAACGCTCCTCACGCGAGCTCACCCTTGCTTGTAGCTTACTACTACAAGCACGAGAAATGGCCTTGTTTGGTGATTGTGAGTATGACAACTCGCCCAGGTTGAGCTAGGCACCCAGCATATAGGCAACTGGGGCTTCTAGGGTTGCATCAACGATTGAACAAGATGTCCGTTCCTTCAACATGCAATCTCGTACATGCTCCCTTTGCAGAACAGTGGTCTTTGTGCAGCTTCTTGTGGCCATATATGTTTGACGGGATGTAGTTTCGTTGTCTTATGGGAAGGCCCGAAGGCTTTCAAGTTCGGATAGGATTTAGGACTTACGTTTAGGGTTTGAAAGCTAGGGCATGATCTTTAAATCATACAGCTCTGAGGACAACAGCTGCAAACCCCAAACTTTAAAGCCCAAACGCTAAGTCTTGAACCATTATGAACCCTGTGAGTCGGCAAAACCACTTTTTTGTTCTGGAAATTCTCCTAGCTCCTACAGGTTCACTGCAGGAAACTGCTGGGGCTTGGCTCTTGTGTGGGCTCACATTTTGAGCTCATGGCGATTTCCGCAGGTCTTGTGAGAAATTGGAGGCAGAGTTTAGCAAGAGATACCTTGAGTTTTAGATTCCCCAAACCTTAAACACGGAGCCCTACATGCCAAATCCTATCCCTGAACTATAAGCCCTGCAGCCCCAAACCTCACGCACTTCACGCTACACCCCAGACCCCAAACCCCAAACCCGCGGCTCAAGACCCAACCCAAATCTGCAGATCCTAACTTTCCGCTGGAACCTTAACCTCTCAAATCCTATATCCTATACCCCAAGTCCTACACGTCCCGTTCGACACCCTAAACATAAATATCCTTTAATCCTATACTCTAAAACCGCAACTCTGCATCCTAAAGCCCAACTTGGGGCTGTCAAAATTGCGTTCCCTTTTTTGGGACAGCTTACGTGCTGAAGCCGAAGTAAGCTAAAAACCTCCAAAGGGCCCAGAATTTTGAGCACCCTAAACTGTTATCACTAAACCTACATCTTCCTACGTACCCCGCGCAAACCGCACCGCACTGTAACCCGAGCTTGCTATCTAAGTACTTTCTGCTCATTATATACCATTCGTAAAACTGTAATTGGGGTTACGGCCCTGCCGCAGAGACCCAGTCAAGACGCGGCTCCGTTAAAACTTGTCAAAATCCCCTGGAGAGGTCGAGCGCGCTGAACTTCAGGCGAAGCTGCAGGCGGCTCAAGACAAGGCACGCGCTTTTCGGTTCGGCTTAGTTTCTTCAACAATTTGTGTGCTTGAGGGTTTGAAGGTTGCAGGGTTCAGCATCCGGGGTTTATTCAAGCCACCAGGTCTGTTTCACACTGTAGCCAACCCATGTATGTATCTACATATATATATATATGTAGACAGAGAGAGAGAGAGAGAGAGAGACACACACACACACAGAGAGATTATACATATTTTTATATGTACACCTTTGAACTGCTCAGAGACGTTCTGGCCTCGTTTAGGTTTCTCAGGATCAAGGGCTTAGAGTTTTCGAGGTCTCGGGTTAGGGGTTAGCAGTGTTTTAGAGGTCTCTGTTTGTGTTGATTGCTATCTTTAGCCTGATGCACGGGAAGCCTTCGTGAGGTGTCGCCTTTCAGCTGAATTTCGACCTAGACCCTAAACCGATCCCTCACTCCTAAACCCTAACCCCTGAAACCTAGATCCCAAGCCCAAGTCCCAAAACCCCAGTCCCTAAGTCCTAAACCCTGACCCCCCAAGCCTAAATCCTGAAACCCAAATCCCTAAACCATAAATCCCTAAATCCTAAGCCCCTAAACCCTTATCCCTACACTCTAACCCCTAAACCTGGCTCATGAGTCCGAGACAGGCTGCCAGGCTGATGTCAACGATGCCTTCTCCGAAGGAGCTGTTGCTGTGCGCCGGGTTTAGGGTTCAGGGTGAAAGTATGAATGTCTATGTGTAAATACAAATATGTATATAAACATGTAAAGCTGTATGTATGTTTGTATGTATTTATGCATATATGTATACATGTATATATGTATGGGTGTATGTGTATACATATATATATATATCATACATGTATAGAGGGAAATTCAGAGTTACTTGAGGACGATCCATGGATATGGCCGAGATTGAGCTGATTTCTCTCATGCTACAGCTGAGACTAGATTCCAAAACTTAAGTAAGCCTCTCCTTGCAGAATCTTCGCTGATAACAGGAGAATGCATCCCTCGCGCCGTCTTTATAGAATCCTGTTTGTGATCCCTAGCACACATAGTCCCGGAATTCAGGCCCCCGTTTCCAGTAAAGCCAGAGCAACTTAAAGCAGTCCAGCTTAAACTGTTCAATGTCGATAGATGCAAAGACGCAGGGCCACATACCTTCAGCTGCAGGCATTGTATCGGATATTGCTACTGACTGCTGCTGTCGCAGCTTTTGCTCAGGATTGCTTGTGATCTCCAGGCCATTAATTGAAGTCTGTTGTCGATTTGTTGTAGGCTTTGTGCTCCAACTTTGGTACAAAATTTGTCAGCCTGCTTGTGAAACATGTGGGTGGCGGCGTTGAGATCATTCCTTTGCAGGATCTCCTGCCTCCAGCCCCCATGAACACCTTGTCAGTTTCGTAGGGAAATAGAGAGCATTTGATTTTTTAGGGTGCAAATATCCTTTGTATCTGTTCCTATACCCTAAGCCATAGGTAAGATAAGTGAGTTTTTCTTAGGGTGTAGATAGCCCTGCGGTGATTAGCAGGTTAGCCTTTTCGAGGCCAGGGGAGAAACTCAGGACATTTGCGAGGCTTAGGGGCATGCACATTGCTCTGTATGTTCTCATACCGTTGGTTGCATAATCACAACATGGCCTCGGGGTACATTATACCTGTGGCGTCAAATGGAGTTCTAAGGGGATGAGATTAGTAAGTATTTCGATGTCCACATTGCGCACCCTTTGCCCAAGTCTCACACCCCAGAGCTCAAATCAAGAAAGACTCATACCCTAGCCCAGCCCTCAACCCACCTGAGCCACAGTCTAAACTCCGAAAAGGGGATCATATGTGGGATTAATATAGGGGAGTATTATAGGGCTTATTAGAGGAGATACTGGGAGTTTAGATTATAGCTCGCCTCATCTCCTGAACTCAAAGCGTCCATTGCGGTTTGTTGAACACGTTCAAGGTTCAAGGCATCTGCCTTGTTGTAGCCAATTTCTCCGAAGCACGTGTGTGATGTGAACCGTTACAAATTAGGTCAACCCTAGGTTATCCCAGAAGCCTAGTCCCTAAGCCCCAGTTCATCCCCAACCCAAAAGGTTCATTATTTGGTGCACATGTCGTTGTCTAAGTCTAGGTTTTTTGCCTCATAACCACGACCAGCAAGCCACCTGCATTTTACCCTCACTAGGAAGTTTGGGGTGATGCTAGCCCAGCTAGAATGGTACTCATAATAGCCCGCATGAAACACAGCGAAAAGCGTCCTAAGTCCTCTAAATAGGGTCATAACTGGGCAAGGAATACAGTAGTTATAGCTTGATTGTAATTACCCCGAGCCCTAAAGTACTGTTCACCCCGCCCGGGCAATTCTTCCTCCTGTTGCCAACGCGCGCTGCCTGCAAAGCCGGCGGGGACAGCATCTTCATTTGCACGTGGGGGCTTCTGAAAATCAGGCGGCCATTTTGGGGACCTCCACAGAATTAGGATCGCATCATATTTCAGGTCATTTAGGGGTACCCTGATTTTTTGCAAGCTACCCTGTAGCTCAGGTCAGAGCTGACAGAAGCAGAAATGATGTTGGAACTCATGTGCGGGCTTCTCAAAATCATGAGGGCCGCTTATGGGGAGTCCCTATATTCTACTGTGGGGGCCTTGGGACATTAGCGTCGGGTTCTATATTGGAACCCCCATGTTTGTGGAAACTCCCATGTCCGTCGAAATTGTTTGACAAGCTTGCTCAAGGGACTTGGTAAATCTAGGACTTGTTAGTACGGTGAGCTGGCAGCTTTGTGGCACCTATTTAGCTTTCCTGAGCTTGCGAGCAAGGTATGAAGCGACCTGCGGCAGCAATGTCAGCCACGATGGCCTTTCAGCTGAGTTGTTATGGCGGGCCGTCTTCGGAAGAATCGTATTTGGGGACTCCGAGGGTACATGCCGAGAATGCAAATCGGGTAGGAGTCGAAAGTCACTGACGAAGGTTTCAGCATTAAAGCGGAGTTCTTGATGCCGGTCTAGGGTTGAAGGCACTATTCTCAATCCGGGGTACACAGTTTAGGTTATTGGGCTCAGGATGCGCCATCTGCTCAGGTTTTTGAAGGCGCAGTTGTCTTCACCACGAAGTCATTACCAAGCACTGTAGCTGGAAGTCCAAGGTCTGCAAGGATGTCGGGGGCAAACGTGTCATCACTATCCCTGGCATTGCAGATAACTGCAGTTTGATTGTTCATCCACGTAGTAAGTAATCGGGTAGAATCATAGTAGAGTGTCTTCTCATGGAAACCCAGGTGGACCCCAAGTCTTTCAGCTTAAGCATGATGGTTTAGCACTGAAATCAGAACATTTCGCAGCCACCCAGGAGAGCTTCATCGAGGGCATGCCGAAGGTGGGGAGCTGCACGTGTCGCCCGTCCGACTGCGAGCCAATTAATCCAAACGTCTGGGTATCACATGTCCTGCAATCATTTCGCTGATGCTATGCCAGGGCACTTTGTTTTGTTGTAAAGCTTGAGGTCCCGACCCGCAACTCTTAATTGTTTGAGGATACAGTCTCTTTTCAAGGGCAAGGTTAGAGGGCTTGAGACGTCTGGGACGTTGGATGCGAGCCTTTTGTATACACAACCGCCCAACGTAATATGATCCGCAATGGATGCATTTCAAGGCAGATGCAGTATGTCCCGATCTGCTATTCCAAACCAGTAGCCACTGCTATTCTTGCAAACAGCCCTATGGGCGCATTGACAGAGTGAACACAGCCAGGAGCCTTAGGGTACGAAGCCCGAAGTTGATATACGGGGTGGTAGGACCGTGGACGTTCATTGAAGTGCGTGGGGCTAGACGTAAGTGCTCCCGCTATACCCCTGCGACAAAAACTCGCGCGATCCCCGCCCAAAATCCTGACCTGAACTTGTTTCTATGTTTTTCTAAACCCTAGTTAACCCCAAAATCCTGAACCCTAAACCTTGTGAAGCTCTCCAGGTCGAGCTGCATCTGCACCTGGAGGGCACCTTAGAGCCCCAGCTGCTCATGAAGCTGGCAGCGAAGAACAAGGCATCTAATAACCCATAGCAGGGTTTCAAGGTTAAGGCTTTACAGTTTCGGCTTTAGAGTTTAGGAGCTTTCCCCTATCTCTTGTAGTATAACTCTATAAAAATAAACATGCGAGATGACACTTTTAATTACAGGCCTAGTGGGATAGCAGATACGATAGCAGTGGTTAAGGGTTTAGGGGCTTGAGTTGGGTTTAGAGTTTAAGGTTTGGCGTTCAGGATTTACCAGACTGGCAGACTGGCATGCCAAAAGAGGCTCTAGAAGCCGAAGCCGTAAACTCCCAAACCTACCCCATAAGCCCTCTCAACCCTAATTCCTATCACAAGAGAGACTAGATCCTATCCTAAACTTTAGGCCCTAAACCTTAAACCCTAGACCCTAACCGCTGAATCAGGGATGACCACGAGGATTTGGAGTCTTTCGGCAGATGCAAGGGTTCCATCTTAAAGGCCATATAGGGACCTGATTTGCGAATCTTTCGAATCATGGTGGTTCAAGCAAGGGGTTTTGCAATAGGAGCCAAGGCCCTTTCACGGTTCACAGTCGTGATGACAAAATTATATCTATCCCATTGCTTTCAGTCAGACATGGATCTTGACATTTACCTCCTGTCAAGGGATTCTTCATTGGGTACGGAGTCTTGGGTGTAGGATGTAGTGTTTTGGGGTCAGGCTTGTGAAGTGAGAGTCAAGGGCCTGATGATGGCAGTTAGACATGTTTTTTGGCCGAGTACTTGATGCCCACAAAGAAGCTTGGACATTTGTATTATATCGTGCCCCGCTAATAAGTAGTGTATTCTCAAAGTGAAAGGAAAGCCGGGAAGGTTTCACAACCCAATGGATGCAACTCTCAACCCTGACCTTAAACGAAACTCTAGTCGCAGGGATTTAAAAAGATAAACTTTAAACCCCAAACCTGCATTGCTTGAGCCATTTGTTCGCGAGGCGCAGGGCGGATTCGGTCAGTAGTTTCCTTCAGAATGTCTCCTGTGCTAAAAGGGGAATGGTGGAAAGGGCTTTAGGGGACTTTTATAGGGGACTACTATATGGATCCCAGCCCCGAATTTCTGCTAAGCTGTAGCTAGCAATTGCAGATTGGACTTTCAGACTGTCCGACAACTTGGTGCAGCAGACAACTAGTTGCATGGAGGGCCGGCGGACGCAGGGTATGACACAGTACGGCTCAGGAAACGCGCAGCCCTTCAACAACCAAAGGCGTCAAACGGTGCAAAATATGTAGTATCCATAGAGTTAAGGCAAAATTAGGTATGGCTTATAGACTTAGAGCCTCGGGGAACCCTGTAAACCCAAACCGTGTGCTTTGGTCGCGATGCACATCGCGCACCCGCAAAGCTGCGAGGTTAAGATCAAGTACGCCTCCGTCGAAGAGATCCGGAAGGCATCTGAAAGCTGCCTGACATATTGTTTATTACGCTAAAAATCCTGCATGAGCTCACCATACTACAGTACCACAAGCCCCAAGGCATAAAGTTCCTAGGGTCATGCAGAAGATTAGTTTTCTTCGTATCATTGGGTATGACAACCTAGTTACAATCACTTTAAGGTCATGGCATAACCCAAGTATGGCGGGGGAGAACACAGCCCGCGCGTTTGGGTGGGTCAAGAGCAGTGATGAAAAGACGGGGGAGTAGATACAGCTAAGCCCTCAACCACTAAACCCTCTAAACCCTAGACATGGCTCTTCGGAGGCCTACAATTTCGCAAACTTGGATGAGTTTCTGGCCCTCTACTACCAGGGGATGAGTGTCCTTGCCGCCTGCCGTTTCGGCTATATTTAGGGATGTTTGACATTATGTTGGGTAGGAAGACTTTCAAGTTACAGCCAAGAATTATCCTACGGCCTTGTACAGCCAGGGTCTGGGATAATGGATGTGGTTGGTAATGGACGTGCTCGAGGATCAGGGGTGGTCAGATATCGAAGGACTACTCTGGAGGAGGTCCCTTATCTACGCTAATAGGATATCCAAAAAGGGCCCTACAACTTGACATCCTTCCAAGTTGGCGTTGGCGAAGGAGCGAAGATGGCTCCAGGCAAGTGGCCCTTTCTTTTTTTTTCCTGCTTGGCATTGCCCAAAGATTAGCGTTACCGTGAAGCCTACACATTGCACATCTGTGAATTTATATGAGGGTTGTCCAAAAAACCTTGTCTATAATTTTAAATCAACGAAAACCAGGTATAATACAATTTGTCAAAAACCCTGCGCGCGCAAGCACGGCGCAAGGTTGGCGCAAGGGTTCGAATACGCTCGTGATATTAGTTGTTAATCTGATGGGCCTGCGCGAAAACCATTGTGAGCCAAACTGTGCGCGCGCAAGCTCGCGCAAGCTTCGCGCAAGCACGGCGCAAGCCCCCAATTCGAGNNTCGAGATGAAGGAATATTGGACAAGCCCCATATGCAGAAACTTCGGACTCGAAAGCTTCCAAAACACACGCGTTCTCATGTCAAATACTCTATGCTTCTGATATGTATGTCTCCCTTAATTTTGGAAGTCACATGTTAATCGCCCAGCGTGGCATGAGGTGGATGAGTTAGACTTCTTTGAGCTGGCCTGGGCTTATCTCACAAACGTCCACGGACAAAACGTGCGGCACGTGGAGGCACCCTGGAAGCGTTTGGACTGGAGGGCAATCCCAAGAATTCATTTTCAATGCGAGCTCACAGGATAACAAACCCCCACCACCTTAAGAAGAAAATCCTCAGTATAGTAGCGTCACACATTAGGGAGGACAGTGCTCATCATTAGGCAGGTGGAGTTTTAATGAACAGGCGAGGGGATTGCAAAAGATCGAAGCGGGGATTGCAGCGTGCAGGACGGTAAGAGTGTGACATTTTGTGGCTCCTACGCAACAATCGCAAGTACCCCGTTCCACAACATGTGTTCCGCTTTGCAGTGCTGGCAAGTACTGGACGTTTCACGATCCGTGCTTAATCAGATCCTATTCTATGGTGAGACAAACAGGTGGACCGGACTCCCAGACATAGTCACATGATGAGCCTGAAGACCCAGTGCTACCTTGCCATTTCAAAGGTGGAGAGTGTGCACTTCCTAGACACTTCATCTTCCCTCTAAGTACCCAGTTCAGCGACCGGAGGCCCCCATTTAAGGGTATAAGATTTTGCAACTCTGCATGGCTGGGTCCCAGGTACCCTGATGAAGGTCTTTACGCAATGGTCTAGCATTCCAGACCTAAGGGTACAAGCCTTAGGGTACAAAGGAAAACTCCCTAGTCCCCAAACCCTAGACACTGATTTTCAGGGAAGCTTGCAGCTTAACTGCAAGGTCTCTTCCTGCTATGCCTCCTGAGATAACGGGAAACGTTTGCTTACTTTGTTCCAGAGATAATTCTCATTCAAATGGCTAGCTGGTGTTCTCCCGCACCTTGAGGGGACTATTTTCAGATTTGTTTATCCTGAAGACTGTACGCCAGTACAATAGTACCGAATACTTCAAAAAGACCTGAAAATGAGACTGGTAAGTATTCTAGATGAAATACCCTATTCACCCCAAACTACTCCCCAGTTCTCACTGGACTTATATGTTGTCTTCCATTTCATTCTCCATGATACGTAATTAGTTGTGCGCTGGGGCCAGAAGCAGGTTTTCTTCGACCCGCAGCCGCATATGCAGCGCAATGTGCCCTTCGAGACGTTTGTTCAGGTGCTGGCCGAGATTCGCATTGTCTGATTTATAACAGCTTTAGTGGAAGAGTACTCCGGTGCCAAGTCCTGTTGCAACATACAATTTGCTAGTGTGTCGCTGGATGTGCAAGACTTGTGTTAGTACCAGCTACATGGATAGCTTGGCAGACACTCCTTGAGATCCAAAGCCTTGCAATTAGCTTTAGAGTGTTTCATACAAGCCTCAAACCCTCCCATGTCCACACGCGCGCGCTGCAGGGCTTCGCAAATGCGCTGAAACAGGCGGAGACAGCCCCTGGGTCTGAACCGCCTCGTTTCTGGTAGTCAGAACAATTTCCAAGCTAGCTCGCCGTACTGCAAGTTCCCGCAAGTTTCTTCGCGCCTTTCGCAACTGTGACCAATCATGCTGCTCGTTTGGTATGGCTTCATGTCATTGCCTCCGCAACAGGCTTGTTTATTGCTGAAACCTCTGCGGCTGTAGGTGAAAATTGACGAGCCTGACGAATTAACAAGTGTGCATATTGACTCGCTGCGTGGAGTCGTTCTCTTTCTCTTGATAGCGCCCAGATTTCGCAGACTTTCGAAGCTTTTACGTGCAGGACTTAACCCATGCTGTCTGGGCTCTGTCTTTGTGTCGGGGGGGCAAAGCACAAATGCTGTAGATTGATGAAGTCCTGCGAGAGCTTCTTATGCCCTAATCAATTGTGGTGTAAGGTGCCCTCCGTGCACCACAGTCGGACGTAACTCATGTCAATAGCACTTTTCAAGCCAAGGACTTTGGTATAACGAGCAAGCTCATCATGTGCTTTGTGCGCCATCTTCCCGTGGAGGACTGACCGGTGCAGAGGTTGAAGACGCTCGTGTGTGCAGGTTTGCCTGGAAGGCCAGCGCCGTCAAGTTCCTAAATTCCGGTGTGCGCCGGACTCTGATGTTGCCACGCCCAGTTACAGACTAACGTGTCCAGATGAAGCTATCAAGCCTTAGCCGAAAGCCTCAGTGGGTTGGAAGTAAACCACAGAGGACGCAGAGGGCAGGACTTGGCCGCGCCCTTGTATGTAGTTCCTCAACCCTAGGTGGAGCGGCGTGCTACTTGCGCTCTACCTTGAACCGTAGTGATACTGTCGGTACTAAGAATCCTGCATGACCTTATTATACTATAGTACCATAGTTTAGTATCCACCGTAGCCATGGCACAATTACAGGCCCCCTGCGTCTACTAGCCATGCTTTTAGTTGTAATTCTGGTTACTCGTAGGTTGCAGTTAAGTAACACCCTCCTCCAAGCAGACGGGGTGCATCTCAGCCTTCAATGGCGTTCCTCCAAAGAGCTGTTTGGGCCAAGTGCAGGACATGGAAAAGGCCTTGGAAGCTTCCCTGCCCTTCAAGCATCTGATCGCCGGCGTAGGCGGGATGCGCTTGATGCCCAGCGTCGCCCACAACACTGAACCAACTCAAGCTGCACAAGTCCTGCGGCAGGAACGATGCTTACGTATTGGCCCTTGCATGCACAAGCTTGAACTAGTTTTGTTGTGTTCTCAGTGATATGAATGGCATGGGTTTCGCTGGAAGCAAGTCCCTGTAGGCTTGGACTCCACAGAGAAAGGGAACCATCCCGAGCGTCCTGGCTGCAGGTCAGAAGCATGTATGCTATAGTCTAAACTCCTAGTATCCCCCCTATTCTCCTCTATAACATTATCCCTTATATAAGCACCTTTAGAAAGCTTAGACTATGGCCCATATGGTGGCATGGGAAAGAATTTGGGAGCCCAAGGGGTGAAAGCTGGAGGTGGAGCCTTGTCCCTCACAACCTAAACCCTAACCCTAAGGATCTTCATAGCCCAATGTAGGAAATATTTGTGGACTCCTGGGCCCAATGTAGGTATCATTTGTCTACTTGGGTTCCCTAGTGCTAAACTAAACCCTAAGCCCTTAACCCAAAACTTCAGGAAGTACAAGGACCTGTTTGAGAAGGCGCGCGGCCACGGATACCATTGCGTGGCTCACGCGGGGGAGGAAGGACTGGCAATGCTTCTGCACCCTGTTTTTTGTAAACCAGACCCTGCTCAGGGAATGACAGATTTAGGGTTTAGGGGTTTAGAGATTGGGTTTAGGGTCTCGAAATACGATAAATCTTGTTCCATGCTCTTTCTTTTGACCTTTCTGGCCCTTGAGTCTGACCTTATGGTGGACGCCTGCCACTTGGAAACCCCTAAGATGTCAAACTGCGCTGGTGCAACAGATGTCCAACTTTATGTCCCCAGGCTACAAGCCCACTTCCGGCCTCCTTCGGAGGCATGCGCAAGGCCCTCCTGAACCCTTGTCGAAACGTTCCTGAAGTGTGAGCTTTCCTGAGGCTTTTCCCAACCCTCGAGGCCTTGTTGCGAGGCTTTATCCTCTCAAGCCAGTCCGCTTAGGTGGCACTTTTAAAGTTGGGGGTGCACTCCTGAGGTGTTCTCAAAGCATTTTCAGCCATGCCAGAGGCATTTTGGCCTTGTTTCCGAAACATATTTAGGAAATTCCCAAGCCATTCTGGAGGCGTTTGTTTACAGATGTTTTTTCAAACGCGCTTTCATTCAAAAAGGCTCATTTAGAGCTTTGAATGAAGGTGGTCCTTTCGACTGTTCCAACTTTGTTGCCGCATTGACGCGTGCCAAGGCATCTAGAGTTGTCCCCTTAGGACTTGCAATCTAAACCATGCTGGAATGCAGGCTGGAGGATTTCCGACCCTGAGATCAACGAAGCAGGGTACATGATCAGTTAAAAATACAAGCTATGTGTGCCGGTCTGTCTCTTCACTTTGGAGGGTGTTATTTGTCAGCAGGGAACTCCACCCATTTGTTTATCCATTTTGTCCTACCCCTTGACCAGGCAGGTACTCAGCGCAGTTCGCAGCATCCCTTGGACTCGACCCTACTCTATCCTGACGCAGGGAAGGGCTCAATGCCTTGTGGACATCTCTTCTCCTGCTCTGGGTGAGTAACTCGGCCCCAAACACGAAAACCTAAACTCTACCTTTTGGGTGAGCAGATCTGACCCTGAACGCGCAAGCAGCCTTAAAGGAGGAGATCTCCCTCCACTGGGGACTTGGTCTAGGGCCCCTTTAAGGTCAGAGCCTTCTTTATGTACCTGCGATGAGTTGCTCAATCACTGTGGGAACAGCAAGAGTTCGTTTCAAAACAGGTTTAGCCACAACGCGCGGCTTACCCCAACACTTTGTGTGAGTCTGAAGAGTGCAGGGCAGTTCTCTTTCATACAGATGCGCGGCAAGATCCCAACAGAGGTGCCCTTACTTGAGACGAAGAAGAAAACCGTGAAACCGGATCCTAAACCTCAAGCCACTAGAAAGGAGCTCAACACTCCGCAGGTGTTGTCTCTTGCAGGGAACATGCAGGTTGTAGAGGTTGGCTGCACCCTTGTGCATGCAAGGACTCAGTGTCTCCACACCTGTTTGATCAAGCCCTGGCGTTTTCAGCCACCCTAAGCCCAGGCCACCCGAACTTTTTTCCAAGGTTGGAACGGGCCGTGGGTGATTTTTGGCAATTGCCGTTCCTTTCCTGTCATCCGATCAGCTCCCATAGCCCAAAGAGCCCCGAGATCTCTTCTGCTTTGGCAATTCCCTTGCCGCGACATCTTCCTCATCACATAATAATCAACCCCAGAACTAACGCCACCCTAGGAATCCTATGCAGGCAAAGGCCCAATGCAGGTACTTTTTGATATTATTCATATGCTTGGAAACCCAGGCCACCTCTTGAACCTCTTGTTCTTGTTTCGGGGCGAAACGCCTTCTATATGTATTGGGTGTTCATCACAGAGCTCTACCATGATCGCTCAGAGAACGTTGCGAGGGCGGTTGGCGTTTTCGCTGGAGGCTCGCAGAACCTCTACGGGCTTTCTGGAACCCTGGAAGAGGGCTGTAGGTTCGCAACCCTCTGTTAAGGGTGCGCTGAGCCCTGTGAGCGTTGGGCGTACCCCAGCGGGCATACTTACATAGAGGACCATGAGATTTTATGGCACAAAGATTTCAATGATCAATAGTGGTGCGTGCTGGCAAGGAAGTTGCTACGCAAAACGTTTCGATTATGACTGAACTTAAGCCCCGCGACCCTGCCTACCCTATCCTTTAGTGGCCTCAGAGGACCTCCAGACTACATCGTCGGGGCTCTGGACCTGCTCAAGGCAGCTCGACCAGTCGTGAGTGCAGTTGATATAGAGCCTGTATAATTATCAAGATGATTATCAAGATGAATGGCCCCGAATCCCATATGCAGAGTACTTCAGATAGACCTCCCCAAAAGGATATTTGTCCTTCTATTGCCTGATTTAACGTAAAGTAGCCCTGGCTCTGAAGCAACGACGGCAGAGATCTTACGATGAAGGAGGTCATATAAGGTTTGTATAAGCCCTAGAAACCCCACAATCCCTATGTAACATATGACCCATGTTTAAACCTCCCGTGTCTTACATGCTCAGACGGATTTGCAGATGGTTGCAAGTCTGGCGAGGGATGGGGGAGTCCAAACCTTGGCTTAGGCCCAGCAATTGTTGATCCATTACCTTGAGGTTCAGGATAATCATAGCCCACTGGGAGACACGCAGATGTAGCCGCAACTCGAATGATGTTCTCACGTGTCAATCCCACAGGAGTCTGATTCGCCAGGGCTTCATGGGGATACTCCCCCTCCAGGCCCCCCCCCCCGCTCTTTCCTAAGCGTTAGTAAAAAGCCTCCAATAATAAGTAGTAGGGTGTCACTGAAATGGAAGGGTGTGCTTAAGGGGGGGCTTGGTAAGTATTCCCATGAAGTAGTGATATTTTCTGGTGGTTCTCGGAGTGATAGAGGGAGAGGTAGCTCTCTCTGACTTACAATGGCAAAATCTGGTGATGGTTCAAGGAACTTCGCATTCTGGGTTTGGACTTTGACAACGCTTACCAAAACTCGACCTGTAGCTTTGACGCGTTTGACACTGATAGGAGCTTGACAAGCTTCTGTTTTGGGGAGGGGTACCCTGATATTAGGAGCTGTATTCCACAGGGGGCCCAAACCGACCCAGAATTCCTGACAGCCTTTCAAGTCCGAAGACCCGCAACAATTGAAGGTCAGGCGGGTTGACCACGGCGTGCGCTGCGCCGAGGATCCTGTGTTGGTCAAGCGCCTGGTGAAGGAGACCCTAAAGCTCCAATGGCGCCTAAAGAGTTACAAGAGGTTTCGGCGCACGCACTACCCTTCTGGAGGAATCAGTGATATTGGCAACTGACCGGCTACATTACAGGTTATAGACTTTAGGCATCGCCTCCTTAGTTTTAATGGAACTGGTTTTCCAGGGTTTCTGGGCTTCGATGAGGACGATGGGAACCTTGCCTTTGGTAGCTAGACGCAGGAATGATGATACAGGCGGATGTATACATGCTTGGCATGTAGAGTTCAGACACTGTGGAACTGGGTCTTCAGACTTTGATCGCAGATTAGAGTTTTTAAAGGATTCTGAGTTTTTGGGCGAGACTTGGGATAAGGGCATGGGAGGAATGACTTGAGAATGGGTCTGTTCCGCTCTCAAGCGTTGTTTTAGGTGGGTATCGGGATTTGCCGAAGCGTCCAGGTAAGAGCCAAGGGGCCGCAGGAGGAGAATCGACAAGCCACGCACGGGGATACCAAACAAAGAAAGTCCTGCTAGTCCGGCTGACGTCAAGAATTGGACTGCCAACTGCATTATTCCCGGCACCAGGAGAACATGCCGCTTACTGTTTGCCCGCTCTCGAACGTCAAGCTCTGCGTTTTCAAGACGCCACTTGGCAGAAGCAGCTGACAAGTCCTACAGTCGCTAGTTCTGTTCATACACAACATCCACAAAGACTCTGCCTGCTTGCTAGTTCAAGGGTCACTAGCATCATTACATTCCTGAAGACCTTAAAGGTAAGCAGCTGCAGGGAGGGCCTTTGCAGCAAGGCCAAGGAGAATGAGGGGATCTCGGTGATGGAACATTCCATGCTTTTCGGAGTTTTATACTGCCCCCTCGGAAGGTTATAGTCAAGCTTCAGCGCTATTGAAAATTTGGCAGTGTCCAGCAAACGAGAAGAATAACGAACAACGATGACCAAGCAGAACCAATCAAAACTTAAAAGATGAGGAGAAGAAACACGATCATCCATCCTGAATCAGGATGCAGACATTGCATGTTTTCTTCGTTATACAGCCCTTCGTGTCTGGAATTATTCATCTTTCCTGGCGCAATATGGATGATCTTCGCTACAGATATTCACAACCCACGGCTCTGCCAAGCCTTACAAGCGCTCTTGAGAGGAGAGATCCGACTAGAAACGTGCGAAGCCCACCCAAAAAGGTATGGGTGGTTGTCAAAATGATGGTCCCTTTTTGGGGCCCAAAAAGGAGGGCACCAAAAATTAGGGTACCCAAAAAGGGACCACGATTTTGACAACCACCGATATGTCAAAGAGCTGCACCACACCAAGGATGAAGGATCACAACCTCAAGAAGCTACTGGACCAGGGCGTCTGCGTAACGCGACTTGGGCCTTTGAGTAGCTGGTTCTGGCTTGACGTCATCTGACAAAGGCTTTGGCACCACGTAGTAGCCATTCTTTGCGTTGGCCGCTGACATAGGGAAGAGGTCTGTGCAGTGTAGGTATCTTATGGAAACATTATGAGATATTATTGTTGGTACTAAAAATCCTGCATGACCTTGTTACAGTATCGTACCAAATTGTGGTTCCTGTTTCTGTACCCCGAATAATGCGGCTGCAAAAATTTCAGGTTCCCAAAAGGCACCGCAATGTGCAAAGCCCTACACCCTAAACCTTATACACCAGTCTATGGCTCCAGTTGCTATTGTATTGTCCGTTCATTTTCTTTTTGTTAGTTGATTCTCGTTTATACTTCTCCTTGAACCCCTAGATAACCCAAAGCCGCCGTGCTATAGGCTTAACTCGGATGATCCTGCCTACTTCGGTGGACCCTTTGCTTGACGAAGCCTTTGGACGCCAGTAGAACAGGGTTCAGATTTTAGGTTGTTGGGGCCTAGGGTCTAGTGTTTAGAGTTACTGGTTTAGGTCTTCTTTGTTTTTTGTGGTTCAGGTTTCAGGGGTTGTCTCATGACATGGGAGACGTATACTTGAGTTAATTTAGTAAAGCTTTCTAGCCATCTTGTTTTGCATTGGTTTGATCTCAAGCAGGTTTTTCAAGTGTGTGTTGTGTCTAGGTCTTCTGGTGCATATTCTTAGGGCCTGTTTGAGTTGTGTGGCTCAATGCCTACAAGCCGGACCCTCCCTCAAGCATGAAACCCCATTATTCCCTCTTTTAGGACATGTGTGCTCCAAGTTTGGCTTTGTTTCGGCTTCCAGGTCAGTTCGGTGGAGGGTAAATGCCAGAAAATAGATAGAGCGTTTGTGGCCTTAAAGTTCAGGGCTCCAGCAGAGAACAGCTAGCGAGGTCATAGCATAAGGTGCGGGGCGTCAGTAAGAATCGAGCAGGTGACCCATGGCGAACTAGAATCCTCAAGCTAGTAATGTAAGGCCCTACACTCTAAACCCTAAACCTTAACCGCAAGGATACATGACCGAAAACTTCTTGGCCGTGGCAGAGGCTCTGACCTTAGCTGGAGGTTCGTGGATAGTTATGATCCAATGATCCTGTAGTCCTAATTCAGTTCTGACTGTACCAGGAGGCTTTAACAAGAGCATCATAATTTCACTAGGAGTATAGTCACGTACATTATCAGTAGCCTGCACGTGCCAAGTAGCTGTTGCAAGATCCCCACAAGAGCCGACAGCTTGCTCCCTTGCATGGGTCAACGTTGGGTATCCTTTAGAAAATGGACAATCACATGCCAAAGAAATGGAACTTGATATGGATTTATTTGCTGGAGAGGGTTTCAGGCTTTAGGGTTTGCAGGTTGTTTTTGCATTTTAAGGTATGGCTTTCTTCATACAACTACAAGAAGAAGAATTTCTCTGCCTAGGATAACAAGCTCTGCGTTCTCTGAACGTCGAAAATCTCAATCAAATTCTTCTGCTGTAGAGCCCGAAGTTCAAGATCCTCTTCTAGATTGTGCTGGTCAAGGTGAGCGCATGGGAATCCTGAACTCCTACAGATAACTGGTGTACCACTAGAATTTACACCCTTCTCACACTCTTGAAATTGGGATTTCCACATTTGGGGTACCTTCTGATCTTTTGGGGTCCCTATGATAAGAAGTAGAGTCTTTGGGGGTCTATCTGCGGATCGCACAGTTTATGGAAACTGCCATATCCCAGCCTAAGCCCCCGAAGCCCTCAACCCTCAACTTCCCAAACCCCTTATGAGGCTTTGCCTGTTTCTCGGGCAGATGTCGTCAAGATGGTGCAGAACTCCATTGATGCGACATTGCCCCTAGGATTAATGGGTTATAGGGGTCGTATAGGGTTATATTAGGTTATCAGAGGGATATGGCACCGCAAAACCAAGGTCTTATTGCAGAATATCGGCGGCCACAGTTCGGATATTGCTTCCACGCAGTAACAGTCGGATAACATCATATTGTCCGGGCCCTTAAAAGGTTACGGTTATCCCCACCCTAACCTGGAACGCCAAACCGTCCTTGGGTGAGAGCCATCTTCATCCTGGGGCTTTGTTTTCTTGTTGTGGCCGGAAGCGGTGAAGCTGAACTCCTGATGAAGTGTCCCCAGACACGGCTTAGGGTTTGGGGTTTAGTAAGGGATTATAGGGTTGAGGTGTGGGGAATAGGATTGAGGGTTCAGGGTCTAGGGTTTAGGGATTACAGGGTTCACGGTTCTGCCAATTGCTTGCAGCAGGGAAGTCTACTTGTTTAGAAGCAGCTGAAGACCTAATCCTCTGTAACTTTAAGCCTGGGTTTCTCAACCCCGCCTCTATGCTATGCGCCGCCCCTCCCCCCCCTCGCCCCCAAGATTCCCACTCATGTTTGTCTTGGGGAACCTAAGCGGCCTCAAAGGGGGTTAGTACAATGGATGGTGATTAAGGAAGCCACGACTAATCCGTTTGCCAGCCTCCCCATGGGCCCACGGATAGGACAGACCCTCTAAGAAACCTCAAGGTTTCCTTGGATAGTTACCAAAACCCAGGGGGACCCAGGGTCCGAGTTGGTAATCCTGAACGTTATTTTGGTTGCCGTAGTATAATCTACAAACCAACAGGGGCCCATACTTTTGAGAACGCCCCCCACCTTCATTCCCTTGCAATGGCCCTCCTTGCAGGGACATCTTATTTGGGCGTCTCTACTTGGAGGCCCGTGGGATTTAGTAACTTCTTGTAACTGGGATTATAACCTTACTTATAGCTGGGGTTACCCCTATAAGCCCATTTAGGGGGGATTATAAGTAGGGTTATAAGCCCAGTTTTTGAATGGTTGCTAAGTAATCTACCCTTAAGACATTGGCGAAGGGAAGCTCGGCAATTACAATCTTGTCCTAGCCCCTACTTCAGGCAAGAGCCCCTGCTGTCCTTAGCCATGACTCTGAAATAAGAAATAACTTCCATAAGTAGGGTGACCCAATAGTGTTACATTATTAACCGCATCATTATGGGGAGCTCCAGAAAGGGACGCCCAACCCCCAAATGAACAGCTATTCTGCGCCACAAATCACGACACGTACGCCCAACCCTGCACCGCGACAGTAAACTTCGACCAAGAGAAGCCTCAAGTCTTGGACTCGTCCCTGGCGCTAAAAATCTAAAACCTTACATCCTTGGAGGGTGTAGGGTCTATGGCTTGGGGGTCGGAAAGCAAGTGAACCCCAAACCCTAAGCCCTGGATCCTAGTCTTGCAACTTACACATGTTGAAGGGCTTGCCCGCGCTTGTTGTCTGCTTACAAGGCTCCTTTATACCCCATATTCTATCTACTTAAGGGTATAATCCCAATATATACCCTAGTATAATATAGTAGTTTCCATTTTCTTTTCCATTATCCCTATATGGTAATTTCCCAAAATAAGGGGACCCCAATATAGACCCCAAAATACTCTATAGCCCTTAATATGGGGACCCCCAAAAAGGGTACCCCTAATTTTGGGAAACCCCCATATAACCCTATAAAGCCTATATTCTACTTTTTTGTTACCGTGCAGGTGCCCGATTGGCCAGTGGGCTCCTCCAAGAGTTTTCGAATCTGGATTTAGGGTTACCTGGACCCAAAAGTATGTAAAATGATGGCCTTCATGGCTGTTATTATGGGTTTAGGGCTATTGTTTTACATACTTTTGGGATTTAGGGTTAGCAAGTTGAGATGTGCTCGCCGAGCCCTTAGCCCCAACCCCGAGAACCTGAACCTAATTATCGCGATGTAAAACCTTAAACCCTAAACCCTATGCCTGTGTGTACTTACAAAGGATCCCTCTGTTTGCCTCTTTGCTTGCCCATGAACATTCAACGATTGCCCCCTTGAACCCTTAACTCGGCTTTCTAGCCCAGGCTGGATGACGTGGGCAAGAGCAAGCTGACCAAAGAGCTTCAGGAGTTTTGTGAAGCATGCCCGTGAGGATCCCAGCTGAAGTTAGGGGGCAGAGGATGAAACAATACTGATTTGCTGTTATGAATTTTATAGTAAGATACATCTACTTACTTGGTATTATGATAAGCGTTCCATGTACCAGTAGCTTAGCTAAAGATGCTTAATTCTATATGTGTGTAGTAGTATGAGGTTCATGGAGGATAAGAGGTCTGAACAGACCTCTCGTATGAAGATACCTGCCTGCTAGCTACCTACTTGACTACTGGGTTGAGCTTCACCACGAGTGACAAGTGCCGCCGCGACTGTGGCCTAACAACTGAAGAGATCAGGACTAACTAGCAAGCTATAGTGAGAACGATGAACCGCGCCATTTAGACCTCGAAAGAATGTGTACACTGAGCCCCAAACCCCAACTAAATGGTGCATCTCACAGCTTTCAACAGGCTGGGTGTACGACTTCGTCGTAAGTTGGGATTTTTGTATCATGGCTTTAGTAGTATTCATGATGAGTACTACGACTACTACGCTTTCTACATGTGCTGTACTGCTGTCAACTTTTTCTTTTATGAAAGCTTCTACATTCACCAACATCAAGGTTCTCAGGGTTATATTACTCTTACTGCTATGAATATTCTTACTGTTGCTACAATTAGCAGGGGTTGCGGGACAGGCAAGCTTTGAGGTTTGCTCATGGCTGACAAGTGAGTTAGCACCCCCCCAGCCGCCAGCTGTCATGAACCAAGCGGTCATGTGGTAGGTTGCTAAAGTTATAGTCCCTTGTCGGTTCTCTAGTGGGTCCCTGATAGAATGCAGCCCCCAATTTATGGGGTACTCACCCAGAAAGCCCAATATCCTTCAATTGGGGAATATTCCATACATGAATAGTGCTAGGATCTCTAATCGGATTGAAGGGGCCTTGTGCGCAAATCAAGAACATGATTTTGACGAGCCCCCCTTATGCAGTGATTCCGAAAATTTAGGAACCTCTTGGGAGTGTTGTTAATATGTTTAGGGTTTAGGGTGAGCAGTACCAGTACCCATCCTTGTGCCACATTTGTCAGGGTCGCTTCGGACAGCGCCCAGAGGGGTTAAATCTCCGGAGGAAGTGGGACTGACGCCTTGGGATCCTCGGCTTGTACGGAACAGCCCTGGAACGGGCGGGAGATGTGGCAAGTATGTCGGAGAAGGGATTACGCACATGTTCATCCGGACCATGTGCTGAAATTAATGCTTGCATACTTGCTATGTCTCCCACGGATTCAGAGGGGTTCCACGTTTTTCGCGCGCATGGCCGGGGCCTGGACGGCTTTTTGCGTTCTTCCTGGTGGGACTGAGTAAATTCCATGCAAAGCAGGTAAGTACTTACAAATTCCCTGTATAACAGAGGCCTCTGCGCAAGAGTTCACTGTTCAGAGGTGAGGTGGCATCGCCAGAAGTGGTTTGCAGCTCTGATTTTATCAAAGATCCAGTACTCACTGCGCGGCAGTGCCGCTAAGAAAGCATGCTGCGTCGCGGGCCATGTTGAGAATGTGGAACTTTAGGGTAGAAATGGTTCGGGGAGTTGTAATTTCATGAACCCAGCATTGCACTACGAAGAGACTTCAAAGCCTCATCTGGGATTGCCCGGAGTCAAACTATAGACCATGTCATGCACACACACACACACAGTGATGCTGCCAGGGCCAATGATACTGAAAAGAGGCTTGCCCATTCGTGTCGTTGGGCCTCTCCTTCTTCTGCATCCCTATTGAGTATTACCCTACCATGCCCTTGTTTTTTCTCCCTGCATGGGGCGCCTTGCGAAATTGCCAGGGTCCTTGCCGCTGCTTCGCACAACCTTGCACCTTACCCCAGCTTTCCGCTGCGGGAGGGACGTGGGCTCCATGCAAGGTGTAGTTCTTAATCCCTTGATGGGCTCCCGGGAGTTTCTCAGCTTGAGACCACCTCTAGAATCGTCTCCCCAAGCCCGAAACCCTAGCCCTTTCAGGAACCAAATATCCTCGAGGTTGCACAGGGTATTTTGAAAAAGAGAACCTACAAGGCGTTGTATCGTTGCCTAGGATACAGATTAGGGGGTGAACAGAGAAGGAAATGGAGAAATGCGGTTATGCAGGGTGTTAAGGAACTTGAACTGGGTCGCCATCATCTGGGTGGACATACAAGTACCCCAAACCCTCCACCCTACGCCCTAAAGCCGAAGCCGCGGGTGCAATGCCGTGTATGTTCTCGGGTAGACCTGTCCATCACGTGCATCTATGTGTGACAGTGACTGTCGCTCACCTGGGTTGGCCTTAGGGGTATTTGAACATCTTCCCTTATTAGTTTCAGAAGGACCCTTTTTGCCGCTATATGCCTAATCTTTTTTCAAGCGGGCCTCTTGGAAGACCAGTAACATTGCTTGCTAAGGGCGAGTGTCTTACTTGTGCACAAAGAGGAGCGGGGGAGTCGATCCCCCAAATGTACCCTTTTATAATCCCCGCCCTAACCCTTTTCTTCTACCTTCTTTTACCTGTGTTCACTCCCCCACTCCTGCATAAGCAACGGCGAAGCATGGAGGTGGAGGGAGGGAAGGGCGAGAGGGTGCCTTGAACATAGCAGGGTTCGGGTGTAGAGTTTAGGGTTTGGGCTTCAGGGTTTTTGTGTTAGGGTCTTGCGATGGCGTACGAGAGATAGGTTAGACCACTCCTCCCCCCTGCATTGTCTTAGATTAAAAACCCTAAGCCCTTAAGCTCAAGGCCAGTGTGCTCCGATTTTTCACGGCTCAGGCGAACCAGGTTAGTGACGTTTTACTTGCGCAGGCTATTGAAAGGAAGTCAGCGTAGCGTTGCTGTTGCAAAGGCATCCTTGTTCGGATGTTGAGAGAAGTCATTTCCTTCTTTCCGGAGATTGATCTTGCTAGCTATACTGATGACCTTGGTTTCGACATTGGCGTGGAAACTCAGCATCTGGGAGTCCGTATCATCGCATGGCTAATGTGCTTGCTAAGTGGCTACATGGCGTTGGGAAGCTGCTCCAACTCGCAAAGCTCTTGTCTGGATCGCCGGTCCAAGTACCCAAGAATCACCTACCTACACAACAGCTATACGAGAGTTAACCTTACTGTTTACATGAACCTTCAGGGTGGAGGGTGCTTAAAGAGTTGGTGTCGCTTCTTTCGGAGCCTTTGAAACCCTTCAACAAGACTTACTTCTTATATTCATACCTTAAGCTATTCCCTGAATCTGCTGGATAAATCTGGGTCTGGTAACGAGGCGGCTGGTGCGGCTGCTGGAAGCTTGGCAATTTCCTGGTGCGTCACTAGTTGGTTGAGGATATGGACAGGAAGCGGGGAAAGGATTTGGCCTCGCGCCCATGCTAAGGTTCAATGCGAGACTGGTTGGATGTTGGTGCCCTTTCTAGCCAAGATCTTCCTTTCCTGATCGTGCGACGGCTTTGATCCTGTCGTCGTTGCGGTCTTTGTCCAAAGCCTCATAGCTGAGCGGGTGCATGGAGCAGACTAGCTCTGTGTGGTTGGCTACACCCGAAACCCTAAAACCCAAACCCTAAAGCAAGACCCTGTGCCGCTTCGGGCTGTAAGAACAAAAACCCAATAAACTCAAAGCATGGAGCCCTTGTCCCAAAATTGATTCTTCCCTGGTCCGCCTGGACCGGGGATAAGGCATGCTCACGCCGAAAACCGAGCTGGAACAAACTCGGTTGTCCCAGGGTTTAGGGTCTAGGGCTTGAGGACTCGGGGTTTTTGGTTTAGGATTTGGGGCTTCAAGGGTAAGGGCTTAAGGGCTTGGGGTTTTGGGCTGGGGGTTTAGGTTGCAAGTTTGAGGGCGTTGGGTTTAGGGTTTAGAGCTTGGGGGCTTTGCTTTGGGTCAGGGAGCGCTTGCTGGAGGAGGTTGTGGGCTTTGCAACACTGACCCCTACACCCTCAACCTTAGCCCTAGGAGTCCAAGTGCTCAATACTCATGTACCCCGCAAAAAATTGCATTAAACTGTCTAGTACCAACATCCCAAGTACCTGATTGTTGAGAACTTGGCACCTTAGGGCCCTAATTCCGAACCTCTACCCTAAACTATATCACCTTAAAGGGACCTAATCATTTTCTACTTGAACCCTTGGGGTAGGCACTTGGCACTGTTTGTGGGAAGTTGAGCGCTTGCGCGTTGCAACCACTGGACCTTTATTTAGCGTTTAGAGCTCTGGGTCTAGGGTGTACGGGGTAAGTTCCAGGGTTTAGGGTTGGCAACAGTGATTACCCAGACATACCTTACCCAGACATACCCAGACCCCTTTGAAGATCCAACTAAAGGAACCTTCCAATAAATCATTTACTTTCCCCAAATGTAGTACTGAATCCTTTGTGGGGTGGCTCGTTTTTGTTAGATCCTTTCGGGGTCTGAGTAGTCATGCATCCAACGAGTTATTTCAGAGAGTTTACGGGAATTTGGTTGTAGCGTGCACGCGCAGCTTCAAACAGGCGATAATCCCAAACCTTAGAACCCTCAAATCCTAAACATGCGACACCCACCCTGAAGCTCCAAGCGCCATCCTGATCCCAACGTCGCCCTAGTTGACCTGGGACTCTGCAAAGCGCAATGCCTTGCATACAGTAAACAAGCATCCGGAGCCCGGTGAAGGTCTAAAAGCTTGATGCCCAGCCCTAAACCCCAAACCCTAAACCAAACCCTGTAACCGAAACCCTGAACCCTAAACCTAGGCCCCCTAAAGGATGCAAAGAATGGAACCCCCCACAAATAATCCAGTACTACACTGCGGCAACCAGGTGATCGTTTGGTGGGGTTCCATGTTTTCGGATCATTCAAAGGGGTCTGGGTAAGGGTAATAACAGCTACAGAATCATCATGTAGTTGTTCATACATTTTGTGAGATTGAGCTCTAAGAATCCCGTTGCGCAAGGCACATTGATTCAACCCTGGTCCTTAAGCTAAAAGCCCACCCTAAACCATAAACCGTAAGGCGCTTATCAAGTCATTCCAATGTGCGGTTGCATCTTAACCCTTAAACCCAAAAACCACCCTAAACCCCAAACCCTACTCTTGGTCGGTCGAGTGTTGTTTTCGCCGGCACAAGGCCGTTCATGAGGAACTTGAAATACGCAGGGGTCGACAATGCTCCGGTGGATACTAAGAATTAGCATTTAGGGTGAAAGGTTTTGGGGCTTTGGGGTTTGTGGTTTTGGGGTCTTGGGTTCAGGGTTTAGGGTTTACCAATCGAGACTCAAACAGAAAATCAAATGGAAAACACAATGGATCCAGGGATTATATAGGGGTTATTCCTGCGCGACCCTGAGTACCCTAAACCTTGGAAATTATGTTATTATAGCATACTAAAGTCACGCAGGGTTTTTGGTATCAACAAACTTTCGGCATGGATGCGTGCCTGCGTAAATATGCATATTAATTTACATACGAAGCATACGCTGATCTAAAGCACAACACCGAAGCGCCAAACCTTAAATGTCCACAAGCCATAAACCCTAAATCCCAAACCCCAAGCGTTAAACCGAATGTACGCAAGCCCCTTGAAGCAGATAGCCTTTTGAAGCAGATAGCCTTTTTCTGGAGGCTCCCCAAAATCTCCGAAGCAGGAGCCCCAAAGGCCGGATCCAGAGGTAGCCCAGCTGGAAGACGAGGCCGTCAATTCGTAGATGTTAAGTACCTTACTGGTGTGGTGTATAAGCGGCTCAACACAGTTATGCAGGGAGAGTCAGACGGATCCACTGCCCCCTTCCACTTTAAGCACCAGCAAGTCACGGGTTGTAAGCAAACAATGGGTAAATGGATTCTAAGAGTTGCCGCTATATCATCCCCATGAAGTGGCAGTTTTCCGAAGTGTCTATTCATTAGCTACCTACTAGCAACCTGCAAGTTTAGGATGTTGGGTCGGGATTTACAAGATTGTATGGGGTTTTCACAGAGTGTATAGCATCTTGGATGGGGGCTTTCCCGGTCAGGATGACCTCTGTTGCGTTTAGGGGTCACAGGGGCTGAGGGTTTAGCTTTGGGCGAGCCAGTCAGTTGGCCAGTCAGTTGGCCAGTCAGTTGACGAACGCGGAGACACCCAAAATCTACAAGCGCATGATGAATCTGCCGCTCCAAGCATGTGACTGTTGCGAGTTCCACGTGCGGAAAGTTTGGAAAAGACCATGGCTCGGCGGCTCTTCGCACATTCTGGATACCTTGCAACAATCCCAGAAGACCCGGATCCGAATTTAGTGCTTAGGATTTATGATTTGAGATTTAGGATCCAGGGTGTAGGGTTTCAGTTTCAGGCACAAAAGGCCAAGGTTTGAAGCCTTGAAGTCTGCAATTTCACCAACTTCGTAGGCAAGGTCTGAAAGCCCACGATCCTTGTAATCCCTTGGATAATCCCCGCGGCCTTATGGAGTCCGGTATCTTTCATCTACCAAATTTCTTGTCGGTTCTTAGCAGGGAATAAGGGAATATCATCCCCATAGAATATGCTACCTTTTTCCCTGCTAAGAACCAGTGAGTTATTTATTCCAGAATTTGCTGTCAGTACCGCGTCCGTTTCTTCCACAGTATAAGTTGATCGTTTGTCATAACGGAAGGGCCTCAATATAGACCCCAAAAGAATATAACCATCATCCTCATTTTACGGCTCCCTAAAAGGTACCCCTGTGTGTGGGAAATCTCCAAGATGTATGTATGCTCAACACAGCTCAAGCAACACGATCACCACGACGATGACATGCAAAAGGTAACATTGGTATCGCCATTCTGGGAACCTATCACATTACCATTGTTACTGTTATATTGCAATTATGACTATTACTCTTATTATCACAATTACTGCAATTACTATTTTTCCTACTCTTACTCTTTTTTGTTACTATTATGATTATTGCTGTTATTGCAATGATTATAAAACCAACTGCAAGCTCGTCACCAGTTCTAGCTGTACCAGGCAGCGCGCCTTCGTCACGAGGCTACTGCAACACAGCGGCGCGTGGCCACGTTGCGGCGTGAGGCAGGGCCGGGAAACGGAGCTCAGGCTTTAGGGTGTATTCTGTAATCATTGGGGATGCTTCATATTATTGAGATAGATTTTCCTTATCTCGCTACAAAATGGATTGTGTTTCGTCTTATCTCAATAGGAACTAAGTTCAGAAGTTCAGGAGGCACTGAGAGTACGATTTCCCAGGGGGGGGGTGTATATAAGGGATCATATAGGGGAGTGTCATACGGGTTATTAAGGGAGATACCAGGAGTTTTGGCTACAGTTCGTACTATGGGTACAAAGTAAATCATATGGCTTCCTCGTACTATATAGTAGCGTGTTTTAAGGCATTTCGAAGCAACCCAGTACGTTCAGCACGCTTTAAGGATGCCCAATACAACTTGCCAATGGAAGTGAACCAATCCTAGCAGAGCAGCGCGCACCTTCGTTTCAGATATGTAAGTTTTGGGAGGTTCGGGCTTAATTTATGCCAGAAACGATGGCAATTACAAACTGTATGCAATGCTATCTACACTCCGGTGAAACCTTCTTCAACCTATGCGGCCATTGGAAATGGTAAGGTTGAGTCCGAGCAGACTCGCGCCCGGCAAGACGCAACAAGGCACATGCTGTTGGAAGCGTTCTCCATCTTTTGCAAAGGGCACGGTTCAACTTAAAGGTTTAGGGGTTTGGGGTTTAGAGATAGGGGGTTTCGGGATTTAGGGTTGAGTGAGTGCTTATCTATGTTCTTGATCCCTCTTCTAGACTTTGTTGAAATCCTTAGAGTTGTCCCTGAGACCCACTACCTGCTCAGCACGAGGGGGAGTTGCACGGTCTTGGCCAGTAGCAGGGAAAGGCTCAGGTC
Organism: Symbiodinium pilosum; assembly: GCA_905231905.1. Classification (NCBI taxonomy): domain Eukaryota; class Dinophyceae; order Suessiales; family Symbiodiniaceae; genus Symbiodinium; species Symbiodinium pilosum. The sequence goes on from CAJNIZ010021480.1 coordinate 65,728, forward strand.
ATTCTTGAATACTTCTGGGACGGGGCCGACGTAGGTGGTAGCTTCCCTAAATAAGGGGACCCCAACATAGACCCCAAAATACTAGAGCCCTTATTATAGGAACCCCTAAGGTACCCCCAATTTTGGGAACCCCCATAGGTATGGGCACCCATCAAGTTGATACAAAAGCTCCTGCATGGCCCTAATTATGATGCTAACCTCCCACACGTTGCAGGGTCTGGCGCACCTTAGAGTCACATTATTGGGCAGTGGCAATCTTCTCCGGGGTGTGAAACATGGTTCCTCGCAAAAGCTTTCCGCAGGACTCCGAGCAGAGGAAATGTCAACTGCAATAGTCTATCGAAGGTTTGCTAGCATTCTGCGCTTCTCGTGGCAATCAGTGCCCATCAGCATGGCCTTGACCCCTATGGTTGACGGTAAAGCACCCTTAAGCCCAAAACACGAGAGGAGCTTCTACTTTCTCATTCCCTTCCCTACCAACATGAATGTGAACCATAATTCATTTGCATAATCGTTCTCCACACTCTTATTTGCTGATGAAGCCTTTCTATAGTCTGTCCTTCAATTCTACACCCTTTGCAGAGTCTCTCGGTGAGGCATCCTGGGATGTGTAGTGCTTCCACACCGCCACAAATTGACACTAACCCCTCCACCCAGACACCTGACATGTAAAGACTTACACTCTAAAACCCTAAGCTTTTACGCCGCAAGACCTTCAGATTCAGGCCGTCTTAGACGGGTTTATGCTGTTAGGTGTAAAGCTGAAGGTCTCTTGAGCCGAAAGTACACCTGACATCAAGAAGCCTCACCTCCCACAAAGCACCAGGCTGTCAAGCCTTGAACCAAGACCCTTAAACACTAAACCCCTAGCCAAGATCCCTTCAAACAACAGTTCTTTAATGCTAAACCAAAAGTTCACTTCAGCCCAAACAAGAAATGAGTCATATCCTAGATCCCTGGAAATCACAAGCCTAAACTTTTTTCTTGTGTCCACCTGTCACGCGCCCTTTGTTGTGGAAAAATGAATGCCAATTCTGAGCCTTCGGATGGACCCTAGATACCGGACACTTAGGGCTCAGGGTTCAGGATTTAGAGTTTGAGTTCGGCACGAATCGCGTGAACTGGCAGCAGGCAGACCACTGCTATGGAGGACGGTGGATGTTGGTCTGCTGGGTAGCGTTAGGAAGTGTATTTAGATCTCCCTGATCTCCCTTTTGAGACCCGAAGTCCCTAATATGATTGTACATCGCTGCTAGGTGGATAAAAAGCCCAACAGTTTGTAAACCATGTAACCTCCTACAGTCCTTGTTCCTTACTTGTGCAGAAAAGAACTACTGTTTCGTTATATGCCAGCCTGGGTTTTCTCAGAGCTGCGCATGTAGATTGCGTTACATGTTCCACGAACCTCCAGGTAGCGTGGCTAAGACTAACAGATCCTGCATGACCTTACTCTAGGATCATGCCGTAGTATTCCCAAGGTATAAGGTACTTCGAGTCATGCAGAATTGTCATGCAGGATTGTAAGTATCCAGCGCAGGTCCCGTTCACAACAGGGAGTCCTCGGGTTCCGGCTTGTACTCTCGCTGTCGGCAAGTATGGGTGTTCGGGTGCTTGTCAATGCTCGCTAGCGTTCTATTGTCAAACAGTCGCGATATGAAGGTCAAAACATGCTATGGCATGCTAAGGTCATGCATGTTTTTAGTATTATCTGTAGCAGTTGCTACGGGCTTTGTTTACAGCTTGGGTTCTTGCCTACGTAGCCTCAACATGGCGCTACCCGTAGGGATGCTGCGGATATTTGGCTGCACGCCAGCCGGCACATGCCCCCCAGCCCCTTCTCTAAGGAATGAGACGACAAGAAATCATGAAAAGATTTGCAAAACGAATTGCAAACAATTCCACAGAAATTATAGACCGGCAAAATCATGAGGAATATCAATTAGAAGGAAATGTCAACAACCAGATGGACTGAAATAAGGGGTTCTAGAAGACAGAAAATGGAGTTTCTCTAGAGGTTTGGACAAGGAACACCTTAAACCCTTAACCCGAAGCCCCCCCAAGCCTCAGCATCCTAAATCCCTAAAAACCCTAAACCCCTCATACCCCTCCATCGCCCTGTGGTATGGCGGGGGCCGAGGCTGGGAGGGGCCATGGGGCCCGCGACATACAGCAAAGGGTTTAGGGTTTATGGTCGGGGATCATAAAAGATCATGGTATGGTGATTGCGTGCCGGGTATTTTGCAAAATGCCCGTAAGTGGACTCCCTGCCTATGGTGCTCAAGCCCGTGTGTCCCGCGCTGCTTTGAAGAGATACAGAATCCATATTTCTCGAAGGCTTCAATGTGACCCCTACTATAGACTATGAATGGGTGGGGGCAGGACGCAAGGTTTAGGCTCTAACCAAAGAGATTCCAATCGAGCGGACTTCAAAGCGATTTTTATTTGTCGTGAGAGGACGAATCGAGGTGGCAAGGCTGATATTGTTTGTTCCTTGTGCTCGCCGCACACGTCTCTTTTGCTGGACGACAACGTCTCCATAATAGAGGAGTGCTGCTATTGGAACATTGGAGCGATCCACGTTGCCTACCCAGGTCTTCGTCAATATTGCTCTGGCCGAGTTGAGCGATTCCCGGGGCTGGTGGAGGCAGAGCAAAGTATTCTGCAAGAAAAGCAAACCAGACCCAGTGTGAGGGTTGCCGATAGGTAGGATAAGGTTTACTTGGGAAGATGGATTTCGAAGCTAGGTCTAGGTCTAGCCGCGGTTCCGGGGATACATCTAGGGATGCTAGTGGGAATTCTAGGGCATTGGTTCCTGCAATGCAGGGTGATAGTGGGGGAGTTGCCTTGCACCCTTCACCAAGCCCAATGTCTCCCCAGCACCTAAGCAGCTTCATCGAAACCCCGGTTCCCCAGGATTCCTCCTCAAGTGACAGCCCCATGCCCTCCCCCGGCTAAGAGGAGGAAGTGCGCCTGCTTCTGCGTCGAAGGGAGGCTCGCGGGTTGCGTGAAAATGGGAGCATGGGCCTGCGAGTGCTTAGAGATCACTTAGCCTGCAACCTGCTTACGAAAGATTTGCTTAGGGTTTAGGGTTTGCGTGTAGGATTTAGGGTCTAGGGTTTAGCGTTTAAGGCTCAGGGCTTGGGGTTTGGGGTTTAGGGTTTGGGGTCTAGGGTTTAGGGAAATGCCACACAATAGCCCGTATACCGGTATCACAAGGCCAAGACCTACGTGTTGTGAGTGTAGTTCCTAAATAGCCCCAAAGAATCTTGGGAGCTTCCATGTTCTTTTCCGTTCCGCCGTTCCCTACAGATTCCCCTCCCTATTCTGATGTATAGTGCTGATGAGATTTGTGTATGAAGGATAAGCTACCCCCAAGGCTTGGAGCTTGAGAGGGTAGGGGAGTGGGGTTTGGAAGTTCATGATTTGTGAAGAGTCTAGTAGTACAAAAGAAGACGCAGGCTCGCCATAACGCGGCTTGAGGTTTAGGGTTTAGGGTTCAGGGGCTGCATTTGGGCCAGCAAAAACCATACATCCCAACCCCTCAATCCCCTTTCTGCGGCAGAAGCATGGATTGATTTTGGTTGGTCCCCCCAAAGCCCCGAACCCTTAAACTTTAATCCTTAAGTCCTGCACCCTAAAGCTTGGACCCGTTCTCACAAATTGACAAAACCCTAGACCCTGAACGTGGATTCATTTTGAGTGGTCCCTTGTCTCAATTTTCTTCATCCCGTACGAGGTTAGGCCTCATGCCATGTGAGATTGCCTCCATTGTGGGTTTAGGGTTTCAGGTTTTCGGGCTCCTATGTAGTTCCCTTTGTTGTTTGTCATGGTTTTGGGGCAAGAGGGCTTTGCATCCTTTAGGTAAACCCTACACCAAATTTGTCTACGGTACATGGTTTGGGACCTGGGGCTTGTGGTTTAGGATCACCAACATGTTGGCAAGGACTCGATAAAGACCTACTCACCTCATGGAATTGGACCCTAAACCTCACTTCTTGCGGGTGCCGGACACTAGAACCAGATTCTGCGTAATTACAACCTCCCAAGAGTTGTACAGAAAGCCCAGGCGTACACTTGGATATGCCACACTCCCCTGATATGACTAACGTTGTGGTATATATAGCTTTAACTCTAGAACCCTAAGCCTTAGGAGGACCCCCCACCCTGTAATAGTGGTATCATAGGAGTATAGGAGGACCCTAATATAATAATCGCTATTATCCCCTATAGTCACTATTACTGGGTGGGGGGTCCACCTAACCTAAGCCCCATAAACCCTAGTCCCTAACCCCGTTAAAAGACAGCTCTGACAGAAGGCAGATGTCTCTTGGCCGACCATCCCTAAAAAACCTATACCTGGACCCCAAAAGTATGTAGAATAATGGCCTTCATGGTTACTATTATGGGTTAAGGCCTATTATTTTACATATTTCTGGGGTTTAGGTATAGATTCAAGGCGTAAGCCCCGGTATTGTAAACTGTAGTCTCCTAACAAACTTTCCTCTTCTGTTTTATGATAACAGAAGGAACTGCTACACACATGTTGCGAATATAGATAGGTCTTGGAGCATCACAGTAAAAACCTGAAAAGTTGTGATCTTAATGATTTCTGGTGAAACATATTGCCGAAACCTTATTCTAATTAAATGTAACTAGTCTCCTACATTACAACTTAAAGCCTATCCCTGCATCATGGAAAGGCTACAAACCGTGTAAAATTGAAATCTTGACGGCTTAGGGCTTCAAACTGTCAATTTACAATCCAAATGGCCTTAGGTTCAGCGCTTCAAACTGTCAACTTGCAACCCTCTAACGCCCACACACACACTAAACCAAAATTCGATTAATGGCTGTTTGAGGTGCTCTTGTTTTGGCAGCCCACGCAATACAAGTGTGTAGGGATCATACCTTAAACCCGAAACCCTAAACTATCAGACACCACCCATCCTGTTGTCAACCAAACCCTAAGGGTCCAAGTAACTAATAATCATATACTTACCCAAAACCTATACTATAATTACTATTACCCAACACCCAAGTACCTAATTATTGGGTACTTGGACCCTTAGGGAAATATCTAACAGACCGCCCTGGAGGTGGAGCAAGACCTGAAAGTAGCACAGCAGGCCACATAGTTTTCAACGTAGGGTTCCAGGGCTTTGAAGTCAGGATTTAGGCTTCGGGGATTCCCGCCGAAATTCGCCCAGGGTTTAGGGTTTAAGGGTGTAGGATTTAGGATGTAAGGTTTATTAGGGTTTAGGGTTTGCACAAGCATGAACCTCCAAATCTGGTTTCGTGCGAGCAAGATCGTGGACGTAGAGGGACTTGACGGCTAGGTGGTTGAGGCTCGCACTTGAGTTGGTATTTTGTTTGGGATACTATAGCCCTCCCATTACAGAGTAAGATCATATCCTGTCTTACAGGTCCAAGTTCTTGATAATCATATACTTGCCCAAAACCTGTACTACAAAAACTGCTACCAAAATCCCATTTACATGATTATTGAGTACTTGGACACTTAGGGCTTCTTACGGGAATAGTACTTTATATACAGGAAAAAAAGGTACTTGGTTCAATCCCCCAAAAAGAAGCTACTTACTTGGGGTAAATGTTGGAGTTTGGGTTCAGTTTTTTTGGGGTAAAGATTTGGATGCTTCTCGATTTATGAGCCTTAGCAGTGAGCCCCATAATCCCCTCAAAATGCGCGTATATCTTAGGAGGACCCCCCACCCCCCTAAACCCTAAACCCTACACCCTAAACCCTAAACCCTACACCCTAAACCCTAAACCCTAGACCCTAACATACATCCTTGGGGTTGGCCCCCGATTTTGAGAAGCTTTTTGTGTAGACTTGATTTAGGGTTTAGGGTGTAGGGTTTAGGGTTTAGGGTGGGGAACCCTAATCCGTATGTCCGAAGCCCAACACTTTTAGCCCCTAAATCCTGAAGCTCCGGGTTACTTAATCTGGGTTGCTGTTGAGGAAGTTTAGCTTGATTACCATAATATGGGTATATAGTAAATAATTGGTTTTCCGTATGAATTTGAACTCTTTAAACGCAAGCCAGTAAACTGCATAACCTTAAGTTATGATATACCTATGTTTTTTGTTTCAAAACTGCCGTGTGTCGCGTTTTGGAAGTATTTCAAACTACCCTATCTTGAGCCTCACAACCCTCTAAGGATGTGTGGGAATATATAGTATTGAGGGTTTTTGCTAGGGCCGGACGCGCGCTTTTCTGGTACGGTGCGCGCGCTTTAGCGCCAAGTATTGAGGGCTTAGTGTTGAGGGTTCAGGGCTAAGGGTTGAGCATCTTCTACCCGGAGGTTCAGAGTAGTTGTATCCTGCTCGAAATTGTGTTTGGCCAGTTACACGTCTTCTTATATGGGTACAAATCAGGTACCAATTCCAGTCGCGCTTTGGTTATAATCCGCCCCATCCCCCAGGTAAAATTCTTGAGGGCATCTACCTTGAATCCTTTGATGGTGCGCTTTCGTACATTAAGCCAAATACAGACGCTGAAACAACCACCAGCTTCTTCTGAGTTCTGAGGTCTATTTGAGATACCCTACGGCATAACTATACAAGGGATAGAGAAACATATTACAGGCAGTCGACGTCGCTGCTAACTTCCTTGTCCAAACAAGCATCACTTTTCTCTTGACTTTAATTCCCATTGCCATCCATGCTGCAACGCCAAGTGGCAGGGTTGGCACCCAGACCCCATGTATCCTTAGGGTCATTTTAGGGTTTAGAGTTTAGGGAGTTTCGGGTTTAGGGTTCATCTGTGGGAGTGTAGTACAGGAGGGGTGGTATTTGAACCTATGTTATATACCCCTTACCTGAGGAGCATTGCTGAAAGCAAGCTGGGGATCCTAGTATCTACCAAATAAATTCTGTGTTATGCCCTTTCCTTACGGATCAGTCCCGAAAGCCTATTAGGGATCCTGGTATATGTTGTTAAAGGTATGTTCCTCAAACAATGTGTCTTCGGCTCTCCCGGTCCTCATGAAAAGGTGGCTGCATCTCCGCGTCAAACATGATCACGGTCAGAGCGCTGAGTTGAGCTTTGGGTTTAGGGTGCAGGGTTTAGGTTTAGGGTGTAGGGTTTAGGGCTTTAGGGCTTTAGGGCTTTAGGGCTTTGGGTTTAGGGTTCAGGGTTTAGGGTTGCTGTCAAGGAAGCTGAATTTCATCACCATTTAAGAGGACCACCCACCCTGTAATAGTGCTATGATAGCAATATAAGAGGACCCTAATGTAATACTTGTAAACCCCTATTGTTACTATGGCTGGGTGGGGGTCCACCAAAGTTACCCCAATATTGGTATATAGCAAATAATATGTTTTCCTGGCTAAAGTAACTTAATTTAGGTTTCTTAACAGCAACCCAGCTGGGGTCTAGGAAATGAATGCAGAAGCAGGAAAAAGAGTTGCCAAGATCATTGTTCTATAATCCTTTTACACCGAGAGTAAGATATACCCTCAAAACCCTATTGTACATAGGCCCTCGCATTGGTTGAAGCCGGAACCGCTTCCGGAATAGAACTACACTAAGCTTGCGACAAGGCTCCTCACCTCTTCGCTTACTTTGAGCCCACGGTATTCTCATACGTGCAGTACCCTCAACTGTAAACCTCCTGCAAGCAAACCACACGGGATCCACGGTGAATTACAATGTTATTCATTTTAGTTAAACTTAGCCGCAACTATTCCCGGGAACTTGGGTGGCTTGTAATACGTACAGTTACAAGTTGGTTATAAAGTTTTACAGATATGCGCGCCTTGAAATTCAAGCACGTTACACGTGAGCTGAACTACCAAAAAAGAATGAGATGACATGGTACCCTTCGTTCCGCCAAAGACCGCGCCGCGTATGCCCGTACGCCTGAGCGCCACATATAGGAGACACGGTTGAATCACTCGTTGCGCGCGATCTGCTGACTATAGCGAGGTACTAGTTACCTTCCTTTTTTGGATGTGTTGTGGTCTGTCGCTGAGAGTAGGTTTGCCTTCAGGATTGGGTTAATTCTGGCAGATGATGTATGATTACCTGTCATAGACTCACGGATCTCATATAGAAATTTGCTAACGTGCCCAATGCGATCTACATCAACAAGCCACAGTTCAATTGCAGGAATGGGATGTTTTGGGATGTTTTGGGCGATGCCAATAAAGTAAATGTGGTTAGCAGAGCATACGCTCTGCACATGCACTTGCATTCGTGTTCTTCAATCCTACGGTCTGGATGGAAATTGCTGCAGCATGTAGGTTTGTTTCTCTGGAGTAATGGTGGCTAAGGATGCCATGACTGAAATATGTGGTAACGCCACGCCGCATGGACGAGTGACTTGTGCACTTGTGCCTTGCGAGTTGCCAGTCATGCGGAGGGGTTTTACGCACCGATGATGGGACAACGCATTGAAGGCGCCACAGGATTAAAGATGGATGTGACATAACAATGATGAGCGCCGACCCGGTCTTAGTTATGTTTGTTTGGAGGCTTCTTGATTAGAGACTGCAGCTGCTCACGGAACAACAGGTTTGCCTTCAGAGCCAAGCAGACCCCACTAGACCAGCACTTCAATGTGTTGCATGCGAAGTTATGTCCCTTCGGCATTCCGTTCTGTAATCGGTTCAGGGGTTGTGTCGTGTTGAGTTTCATTGTGGTCAGGTCAGCATCTAATCCTCAACCCATCTCACCTTCTATGAATAGAGATGCCCATACCGTATCTATTGCAGGAACTTCCATGCCAAAACATGTTTTGCATTCGTTGTTGAACTCACCAGAAGTATTGGATAATTGTTGAAGCTTCTGCAATAAATGAAGGGATAGCGGAAGTTGTTGCTGTCCACGCTCCATGTTTGCTTGATGTCCCTGCTTTAATCTGTTCTTGTTTTGTTTCTGGACCATGTGGCGCGGAGATGTCTCCTCCAAAATGCAAACTTACCAACAAAAACGCTTCATGCACGTTTCAAGACCTACAGCACAGGTTAGCAAAGTGGATCATTAAATAGCCCCTGTATAGACCCCCGAAATTATACGGGACCTGTTTTTTTCATTCCAACTCCCTCCCAAAAGCCAGTAACACAAAATCCTTACATGTTCCTGATGACTCTGGATGGCATCCCTATTTCTGCGAGCAGTTGTACTTCGAAGACTGCATCCCAAGCCTGTAGCATTAAGCCAGAACCTCACCTAGGCAAACCAACTTGCACAAAAAGTTGTTAATGTTTTCATCTTTTTCTAAGGTACAAGGTTGCCAGAGGTACGCCAGCAGTCTTGACATGTTTTGTGAGACTATTTGGCTGCCAGGCCCAGCTACGCAGCATTCGCGACACGATTGTCGCAGTGAGGCTCGCTGTTCACGGCTTGGGCATATTGCCAACCCTAAACCATAAACCCTAAACCCTTAACGAGTCTTGACTTTCCAAACTTCAGCCTCAACAGGCGATGCTTGCAGTTCCAAGCCCAAATCTGTTTGTCGGCTTGTTGGTTTTGCTGCTTGTTCAGGTCCATGAAAACAGACCTCTGCATACCTTTTCAAGAATATGCTTTACATGATTCCATGATCCTTGCAAGCAGTTGAAAGAACATCCCTTAATTGAAAGGTATTGAGCTTTTTTTTGTTTTTGGGTAGCTTGCACCAAGCCTTACAAGCAAACTATACTTTATGTCACCCTGTATATCCCTAAGCTCTAAGCTAAACCCTATAAGCCTTCGGCCCTAAACCTTGACCCCAAGTCAACCTTGTGGGTCATGTACAGCTTAAGCATGTTGTAAGAATGATACGCTCTAAGCCTTAAAATGGGGAGGGCGTCCCTCTTACAACTGTCTATAGAATGGTCCCAAAAGGCGCCGCTTCAGACTTTGGAATTAGTTTGAACTAGCCCATATTAACGCAGAATAAACTAGGAATGGATTTATTTGTGTGTACGGGCTGATGGTCATGCCCCACCCCTGCATTTTTTCCTTTCTTGGAGTTTCAAATTATATAAGCAGCCCAGCATCTCCCCAATAATTCAAACTGATCAAAGCAGTAATGTAATGACACGATTATGGGATTCAGACCCACGCCCGCCAATCATTTAGGGTTTAAGGCTTAGGGTTGAATTTAACACGAAAAGTTCAAAAGTCACAGGACTCAGATGACCAGAGCCCGTAATTTCAACAACCAGCTGCATCTCAACATTGAAACAGCTAGTCTGATTGGATTCCGGCCTAGGAAGCCTAATCAAATTAATAAAGCTAAACACACGTCCAGACTATAGCCTAAACCCCTTAATTGGGCTGCGATAGGGGAATATATAAAGGAGCTTTATAGGGGTTATTAAGGGGTGATACTAGGAGTTTAGACCCTAACCCGAAGCCATATATCATAGGATGGGGGGGGGTACTAGGAGTTCAGACTCTAAATCCTATATTATAGGAGCTATTCCGGGGGACACTTGGAGTTTAGACCCTAAACCCTAAACCCTATATCATAGGGGTCATTAAGGGGAGGGAGCTTAGACTACAATTTTAATATACCCAAAGCCATATTCCCTATATAACCCACATATACTATAGTAGCTTCCATTTTCTGTTCCATTATCCCTATATTACCCCAATATATAGTATATCCAAAGCCATATTCCATCTACTTCAGGGGCAGCTCACTTGGATTCAGCTCTGCCTTCCGGATCTCAAGGGTTTCATGCTTGTACTGCTGGGTTTTTTGGACCTTTCAAGGGGACCCTACTTGGAGCATCGGGGGGACTTAAGTAAGTAGGTTAATAAGGGGGATGATTAGGGCTACTATATCGGCTATAGGGGTTATCAACCTACTTGCTAAGGCCCCCTGACCCCTCCAAGTAGGGGACATTGCATCATATAGGATATAAGAGTCATTTTAGGGCCAGATTGGGGAAACCTTTTCATTAAGGGGGTACGACCTTCGAGGTACAAGCATTGATGGTCTAACTTAACCTCACAATCAGATTACATCGCTTCGTTACAAGCAGGTGAAGTCGTTCAGGGTTTAGGGTTTAGGGGTTAAGGGTTTAGTGTTTTCAGGGTCTTCCCAATATAATTGGAACCCTAAGCCCTGAGTACATAGATGAATTAGGCTGATTTGGTTCATTTGAGTTATCAAATTGTGGGGTCCTGGCCGTCTCCCTTCATTTAGTTAGCGAACCCGGTGGGTTTGATCAGATTAAGTGGCTTCAGACTGAGGCCCACTCAATCTAACGAATTCAAATACTCGAAGATGTTGATTAATTACACCTTGGGGGTCCGAACTCACAAGGCCCCCAATCTAATAGATGCAAGTAGGTTAATAACTGGATTAACTTGATCTGTTGGTTACCCTGATTACAAGGTCGGGCTGCCTGCTTCATTTGATTAATACGATGCAGAACATTACTTTATTTAGAGCAATATATGCTAGAGGCTCAAGCCTAATCAACAAGTAGATTAACTGGACTACTTTGCTTCAGGCTCAGGCCCCCGAAATCCATTTACTCAAGATTATAAGGTTGATTCATCATGCAAATGTGATTAATCAAAGTGATCACATGCATCTAATGACTCAAACCGTCGGAATACCTAAATCGATAGAATTCAAGCTCAGGGCCCTAAGCAAATTAGTGAGGTCAATTTGAGCATCAGCGATTTTGATTAGATCCAAACCAAAGGAACTGCTCCAGGAATGAGATTGACTTGACTCATGTGGTTACTACATGGGTCACATCTACTCCATGCTGGCGGTCTCCCTATTTGTTGTTTTCCCGCTTCTAATCCTAAACCCTAAAACAAAATTCCCGCCCCAATGTCCCTAGCAGCACTTCTATAGTTGCACCCGCCGTCCGCCAATCCGCATATCCTGGTATTTATTCAGGTTTCAAGATTTCAGGTTTAGGATTTATGGTTTGGACTCTACACCAAAACCTCAGGTCCTTAAACCCCAAACCTTCAAGCCCTAAACCCCAAAAACTCTTACCTCTGCACCCCGTTTTTGGGGTAATTCCCACAATTAGGGTCCCATTTTGGTACCCCTAAGTCTTAGGTGCCATACTGTAATCTATACCCAATAGAGTTCCAGAATTTCGAGAACAACCCACTTGCTTGGACAGGCAGCAGATTAGCCAAGCCACGCGGGAGAACACAGAGTTGCGAACCACGTCAGGGCATCCCAGAATGTGGTAGGAGATCACTTCAGGTTTCGGGTTGAGTGTTTAGGGTGGTCAATAATCACATACTTCCCCCAAACCTATACAATAACTACTAGTACTAAATCCCAAGTGCTCGATTGTTCGCTACATGGACCATTAGGGCTACAGCATTAGTTGCAGTATTCTGCGGGTCCTTGCTACAAGGTTCCCTCCATGCACCATATCTACTATAGTCTAAACTCCTTAACGGGGGGTCATATAGGGGATTATTTAGGGGACTACTATGGGGCTTATAAAGGGGGATACTCGGAGTTTAGACTCTGGCTCATATTGTGATATAAATGTTGGAGTACAATACTGTTATACTACTACAGGCTATATTATTATGCTACTATAGTCTTTCATATATTTAGATGTTCCCATTGTACAAGGTTGCTGCATGACCAACGTATCACTCGAAAAGCACGGCCGATCAGAGCTTGAAAACAATCATGATCCGCTGGGAACAGATGCGCCTCCTGGTCACGATCATCAAGAAAAACCTTTTCGATCCAGATCAACCTAGGCTGCACCGATGGATCAACTGTCAAGACTTCAAGGACGCCGCTAGGAAGTTGACTGGTTTGCTGTTAAGGAACTTAATTTAAGTTACTATATTCAATGACTATATACCCAATATGGTAACTTTATTTAAGTTCCTCAACAGCAACCCAGTTGAAGCACGCCCCAAAAGTTGGCAAAGCGTTCGGATCAGGATCACGTTGACCAGATACTTCGGAGTTCGTCCGAGAAGGTACACTCCCCCAAAGTAACATGGAAACCCATATAGCCCCATTTTAGAGGGACTGTAGTCTTTATAGGGCCCCTTTTGGGTTTCCATGTTAGTTTCCAGGAGTGTAGCGAGTCTTCCCATTGGGCTGTGGAGAGCTCCGACTCCGAGAGGGACAGATGAGTAGTATTTTCTCTGGGGATACTATGATACCCATTATAGTGTAAAATTCTATCCTCCTTTTGGGGTATAGTATTTCATATAAGGAATATAATCTCATTGGGTTTAACCACCAAAAAAAAGCTACCCAGATGTAGTACATCCTGCTAAGAAAGACTCGGACGAAGACATCTCAGTCCGTGTAGCCCTAAAACAATGTACTGTCAGAGTGACTCTGTGGGTAGGGGCCCTGCGTTCTGAGTTGCTAGCTTGCTGGTTTGTTACTGAGGGGCTCCATGTAAGTTGCCATGATATCATGGGTTCCTCCATTCCCCCCCTCCCTGGCCGTACTATTCCCTTGGCCTTCCTGAATGAAGCTTATGTTGAAATTTAAAACCCTGACTTTAAAGCTCACGAAGGGGGAACCTTGGGGGTAGTGTGCTGAGGGAGTAAGGGAACCCATGGCTATCTGGAATCCACCTGGGCTTTCCCATAGTTTGGGGCGCTCTCTTAAAGGTCCTTATGATGAGGATTTTAGTGTTTTTGGGTTCATATTGGGCTCCCCCTGTTTTGGGAAACTGCCATATCATTTTACTTTTTTTACTTTGTCTCCATGTTCGAGTGACTTTTATTGGAGCTACTGACCCTAAATCCTGAACCCTAAACCGGGAACCCTAATCCCTAAATCCTGGACTTGAGAAACTGGGGAGTCAGAAGCCTCTTCAGGCTATCATTTTACTGAGGGTTAGTAACTTAGTAGGGCATAAGCGAATATACTATATAGGGATTTTATAAGGATTATACAGGGTTTTGGGTTAGTAGGGAATAAGGGACCATATTATATAGGGACCATATAAGGATTATCTTCCCTGTTTTTTTTGCAATCCCCCAGTGAGTAGTTGAAGAGAAAATTGCAACTACTCTGTCATGTAGTGTTCGAGGGGTTTAGAGTTCACGGTTCAGGATTCCGGTTTTAGGGCTTAACTAGTTTGTATTTCATTCCCTCATGTTCATCATAGAGTCTAAGTCTTACGTTTCTCTAGTCAACAGACTTGTTCATGTCATGTTCACGTCTTATCTTGAAGCTTCTCCACATGGGGGTGAAGCGACAAAACCCTGACAATGTTGAGACGCTGCTGCCCGAAGCAGAAAACTACGGGTCCATGTACCTACTACTTGGGTACTCGGGACTGCAGTACTAGTATCTGTAGTACACGTTTGTGGGCAAGTATAATTCCTAAACCTTAAACCCTAAAACCTAAACCGCGATTGTTGGATACTTGAGCCCCTCAGGGAAGGCATGCCAAGTTCATAATGAGCCCTTTTTCCGAATACTAACACCCCTAGCCTGTTAACCATGGGTGTTTTACGGGTTCCTAGCAGGGAATAAGTGACCAAAGGTGGATTGGGGCTTAGGGTTAGTAGGGAATAAAGAAATATTTATGTAGGGATTATATTCCCTTATTCCCCACGAAAAACCTGTAAGATATTCACCCCTGTATAGATATACATATATGTATATTGGCATTATACCAGGCATGTCTCTTATTGCTGGTGGCCCGGGGGGCTTATCATTTCTTAGTAGTTGGGCAGGCGCACTTTGTTTTCCCTTTTTAGATTCTTGAGGCCTTGTCTGGTTACAAAGTGTAGAATACTTTAGGCCGTTGGACCTCAACCCGAAACCCTAAACGACGTTAAGATTGCCGATTGCAGACAGTGAACCTCATCCCTGGGTCCTTTTCCCGTACACTCACTGTCCTTAACTTGCTTGTACTACTAAGTAGGAAATGAGGGAATATAATACTTGTAATAGTCCTATACAATAGATTTCCTTACTGCCTACTAAGGGGGTGTAATGAAGACATAATATATCCCCTTATTCCCTACTAACCCCCAGTAAGTTAAAGGCCTCTTATGAAGGGGGTTGTTGTGAGACTCCTTCAGGTTGTTGAACCACTTTCACTGTAATGGTTTAGGGCTTAGGGTTTAGGGTGTTATCCCCCAAGACTCCTTATCCCAAAGCTAGGTAGGCAATACAAAATACTCAAGTTGTAGCAACGGTATAAACAATAACCCCTTTTCGTTCTTATTATAGAAGATGCTCTTATCATTCTTATTATAGTATAACCCCTTGTAATTCTTCTTGAAATAGAACCCCCTATAGCTCTTGTTTAAGTATAACCCCTTATAGTCTTTGTTATAGTATAAGCTTTCATAGCTCGTATTATAGTAGAATCCCTTATAGTTCTTATTATAGATGACACTAGTCTTCCTGAATGCGCCTACCTAGTTTCTAAACCTCCAATTTCGATCAGGTTGACCACCAACCGAGACGTCTTACACCGTCTGCGCCAGTGACACGCGACGGTGTAAGTTGATGATCTCAAGCGTGCGGTTAGCTCCTTAACCACCCACCCCCCCCAGAAATAAATAAGTCCCTTTTTCTATAGTCATTCTGTGGTAGTATTGTTTTGGGAATATCTCTATATTTATGGCGGGTCAAAGGCTCCTTTTGACTTGATGTGTGTAGTAGCGCAGGGGATGGGATTATAGGCACGATTATAAGGGAGTATAGATGGACAACTATGGAGGTCCTTTCCCTCAGCCTAAGTGCGAGGTAGGTCGAATAAGATGTGTTATGTGTCTGGACTTGTGCATGTCTCAACATAGCCCTCATGTCTCCCTAAGAAGGGATCCCAATTCGTCACTGCGACTCTGCGACTCTCTCTCTCTCTCGCGCTCTCTATCTCTCTCTCTCTCTCTCTCCCTCTCTCTCTCCAAATATCTATAACCCTAAAGCCTAAACCCTAAACCCTAAAGCCCTCTAGGCGTTTTGGCTTAAGTTCGTGTTGGTTTCCCTTGCGGTCCACGTTCTTTGCCATACACCCACGTGTGTCTTGTATACCTCAGTGTCTACACGCACCACGACTCCGCGGCCTAGGCCTGCGTTGAGGACTGACAACCACTGAATCGCTGCCTTTTACTGGGCCGATTCCTAATCCCTTTTGTGGCCATTCGCATGGGACGCGTCTGGGCCCTTTTTATTGTCAGCTGTTCTGGGCTTGCCTTCTACCACGACAAGGCGGCTACAGCACAAGGCCTTTGCAGGTTCGAGGGAACCTGCTTGGCACCGGAATTCGCGGAGAGCCCGCACGAGAAGTCGAACTCATCTTCGAAATATCTTGTCCGGCCTCGAAGCACCCTCTCGGCAGACAGCCACAGCGGCGCAGCGACTCGAGAACCACCATTCTGCGTCGGTTCTGCCAAGTGCAGTGCGACACAGACTGGGCAAACCAAAGGCGATGGCAGCCCAAGGAGCGAAGCATTCCTGGTGCGACCACTGCTACGCGAACCGCTCAAGCAGAGCGGCATACTGTCCTGTTTGTGGGGGAACCTTACAGACCTACACGACCACTCCGGGACAGCAGGCCTGGGCTCAACCTTCCCGACGACAGCAGTCACCAAGAACACGGCGACAGTCTTCGCCCCGACAACGAGGCGCAGCAGACAAGCCCGATCACAGGCCAAGGTGCTGGAAAAGGCAAGGTGCCGCAGAGACCCAGCAACAAGGGCAAGGGCAAAGGTGCCCCGCCCCAGGTCTCGGACCTCCCGCAGCCCGCTTTGGCACCCAGTATCCTGACACCGAAGCCAGGGACCACAGGTGCTACAGCGGACTCCACAGAAGAGAGCGAGCTGCTGGGCGCTTTGCTCGCGCATCTTGGAGATTCTGGCTCGCTACCACCGTCGTTGGCAGACAGAGTTCAGAGTTTCCAAGCTACAAACGCTCGGTCTACAGGAAAGCTGCTGCACAAGCAAGTTGGCCGACAAACCGAGGCGAGAACGCAGCTACAGAAGCTGGCGAAAGATCGCCAAGTATTTCTAGAAGGGTGGGCAGAGTACCTTCAGGTACTGTCCACCACCGTGGAACAGCAGGTGGAGCAGATGTCGAAGGTGCTCAACGACTTCGACTCAGCAGAAGTGCAGTGGCAGTCGCAGTTGACCGAGGCCACCGATCTTCTGTCCAAAGCTGGAAGCGGCTCTCCACCTGCGCCGAAAAGTGCCGATACAATGGAAGCAGAGGATGCTTCTGTTGCTCAAGCTGCGGCGGAGGACTCCAAAACAAGACAACAGGAGGACCGGATCCGCCAAGGCCAGCAGGAACTTGTGGCTGCTTTGAACAAAGCAAAAGCCGCAGCAGAGATCCAGAGAGATGGATCGCGAACACCAAGGCGGCGCCCAAAGGACGACGACGTGGTAGATCTGGAGCGGAACCCTCAATAGCCCTGTCACTGTGCGCATTTGGCGACTTTGATGGGGCTGCCCGCGCTCGGGTGATGAACCTCCTCCTCGAGCACTCCGTGGTACGAGAACCGGATTTCGTCTCTCCTTGGAAGGCTAGCCTACTAGGGGCTACCCTGCGCCTCGACCTCTTTTGGGACGCCTACGGTGTGACACCGTCCTTCACAGATCCGCGACTACTTTTTTTTTGGATGAAGCTGCAAGTTTTGGCTGTGACTGCTATCCATCAGGGACCCCCGATCAGGCCTCATCTCCTGCTTCTGGGACCAACCATGGGAAGGTTGGTGCCGGAAACGGCGGACGGGCAGGATCCTGGGTTGCTGCTTGTGATGATTTTCCAAGTAGCAAATGTTGTACAGCTGTAGAGTCTACTGCATTTTTTCTCGGCAGAGCAGACCCTCCCCCTAACCCGTGTTGGTCTAGGGTTCCCCTGCTAGGAGGTGGTTTTGGAGTGCTCCCCACAGCCAATGGCCAGTGCTGTGGTCAAGCCGACCTGCCTTATGACTCTGGGTCTCTAGGTTCGAGAGGCCCAGATATGTTGCTGCAGTGGATATTCCGCTCAGGGATGCAATGTAGAGGGTTGTACCCATGACTGCCATCGGCCGGCGCTCCTTCATGCTGCTGACCCTTGCCTCAGCACAGTCAGCCAGGTGCCGGTCCATGACCGGGCAGGCCCTTCCCTAGCTGCATCTGCATGTTCTGCCCTCAATGCCTCGGTTGATAGGGAAGGTTTCTCTTCTAGGGTTTTTGGTTTAGACCCTAACCCGTGCGTTATGGAAACCCCCAATGCAGCCTTGGCAGATATCCCACGCTGCTCTGCTAATGGCATTGCAGGCATTCTGTCTCCTTCCACAGCTGCCTCCAAGAAACTTGCAAGGCTTGGAGGTAAGGTTGTGGCTTTCACTTCGGAAGACAATCCCAAAGCAGACAGGTCCATCCATAGAGCCATTCTTAACGCTGGTCGAAAGCTTCGCCGCCGGGGAGGCCCCACCTTAACCCGTGTCATTGACCCAGCCTTGCCTTGGGATAGAGACCTTGCTGACCGGCGTGTGACAGCCCCACATCAATGTCCTAACCAGTGGGTCCAGGGCTATGTTATGGGAAGGCCTGTTAGTTCTTCCTCTTCTGGGTACCGCCCACAATCAGGCGTTTTTAGTGCAGGTGACTTAGACACTACTGCTGCCAACTTGTTGAGGCAGTATAGAAGGGTACTGCCTGCCCCTCCTCCTGGCCCTGCTGAGGAGTGCGGACTCAAGCGTAGGTAGGTACTCAGCCTTCGACATCGTGAGACAGGACTCTGAGCATGCTATAGCCGGCGCCGTGTCGGTGCCTGCTTGCGTTGCCCATGCTCTACAGAACGCCCCATTTGTTGACGCTACTTGGGCCTTTCCCGACACTGAGATTATTGGGCCTGCGTATCCCCAAATCGTCCTTATCAGGCCACAGGCCGTTGGACCTACTGTCATAGCAGACCTCAGAGCTCTGGGCGGACCACTGCGAGTCATCGAAGTTCAGGGACAGTGCTCTCCTGATTCGCTGGCCCAGATGTTTGAGGTCAATGTGCCTGGTATCAGAGGCAGGATCCAGGCAGGTCGCGTCATTGCCAGGGTCAAGTCTGCCGCTTGGCCCCCGTCGGAAGCACGCCGACTTCTCGCAGGCACTGTCATTGATTTTAGTACTGGCACTGACACTGCTCTGGCCCTACCGATTGGAGTCGGTATCTCACAGCGTGCCATGGCAGCCCTTGGCCTGCCTCCAATCTTCCGTGGGGCTATCTACGTAGGGGGTCCCGGTATTCAGACCATGACGCTGCAGCTGCAGCGCTTTGATAGCCTCTCTCCGGCTCTTGCAGCCATCTGGGATCGCATTCGTGAGAGCGTGCCCGCCCGCAGGCCTGACTCCTTTTCGGAGCAACGCAGCCCGCCATCAGGGGTGATGTGATACGCCTCACTCTAACCCTGCTGTGCACCCCTTGTAGGGAAGAGAGGGTTGTTTGGCTTGACCTCACGGGTGTCGGAGGGTCACTGCGTGTCGTCATGATGCCGTCTGTTGCCACTTTGGCCGATGTAGGCTTGACGGGGCATCACGTGTACCTTAACGGGGTCCAGTGGCAAGGCTCCCAATATCTTACCCATGGTGCGATCGTTCAGATCACCAATGTTGCGGAGCCGCCTGAGCACTTCCCAGACCCCCGGGTGGATCCAGA
>CAJNIZ010021491.1:25439-41276 GCA_905231905.1 Symbiodinium pilosum
ATCGTATAAATTAGGGTCTGTAGAGGTTACTCCATGCATGGGCGCAGTTCCAGGCCGTCTAGCAGGGGCCGTCCAGGGGTCTACAGGGGCCTCAGGGGCCTCCAGGAGCCTTCAGGGGCCTCCAGGGGCCTGAGGGGGTTTTTAAAGGGATCTGAACGCCCTGAGGCTGGATGCCTCGGCGAATTAATCCCCAAGCCCAATTGAGTAGGATTTTATTTGGGGATACTATGGTACTCATTATAGAGTAAGATTATATCCTCTTTTGGGGTATAGTATTGTATATAAGGAATATAATCTCACTGGGTTTAACCACAAAAAAACGTTACTCAATTCCCAATCCTCAAGCTTGAACCCTACACCCTAATTCCCAATTCCTAAGCTCACAAGACGCAAGCCCTAAACACGGAAACTAAAACCCTAAACCGAAAACCGTACACCCCAAAACCTACTTCCTAAACCCTAAGTAAGCCCTAAGCCCGAAGCCGTAAACCCTCAGCCCTTCACGCGTAGCTCTAAACCCTTAACCCTTAGCCCTGAGCCCTATAAGAAAAAGGAGATGCGCAGCTACACGAACGTCGCAGCAGCCCAGGACGACGCCGCCCACGCCTCGGTTTTGAGAAAAGCAAGTGAGGTGTAGAAGTTTAGGATTTAGGGCTTGGGGTTTTGTGGGTCTGGGTTTTGTGGTTTAGGCTTGACCGTCTTGTTGGTGCCATGGTGGTTTCGGGTTGGAGGTTTGGTGGCTTTAAGGTTTAGGGTTTAGGGCTGGGGTTTGGGGCGGGGGGTGGGGGTTAGGTGGTTTTGTGGTTTGGGGTTTGGGGGATTTCTGGTTTTGTGGGTCTGGGGTTTTGTGGTTCAGTTTTTTTTTAGTGGTTGAGGGTTGGGCTCATATAAGGGGTTTTGGGTTTCGTGGTTGGTGGTTTACGGGTCTGGGGTTTTGAGATTATTTTAGGTGGCAAGGACATTCTTAGGCAAGCATTCCTACAGGACGGGCTTCAACATGCTGTTGTGCAAGTGTGTGGGATGGGGTGGGGGAGGGGGTGCGGGGTGTGGTGAGCTCTTTACATGCGGCTCACAGGTCATATAAAACCAAACTGAGTCCTCCGGACCAAGTATTGTGACCCTAAACTTGCACTAATAAGGTTATATAGGGTTTATATAGGTTCTTGGGAATAATGGAAAAGAAAATGGAAGCTACTATTTAGGGTTTAGGGTTTAGGTTGCCGCGCCAGAGGTATCAGAACGGATAAGCCCTGCGAACCCTATAATCCCCTAAACTTTATAGACCCTATGAGCCGCATGAACCCCATAAACCCTATAAAGCCCCATAAGCCTTATAAACCCTACAACAACTGGGGATTTGCATTGTGTGTTGAGCCCACCCACCCCAGAGATCCCACGCCCCAAGTTTGTCCATGTTTTAGAGTCTAGGGTTCTGATGGTGCTGAGGCATTCCCGGATGCGAACATGTTCCTGTTCACAGAGGTGCGCCGCTCAATCAATCACGTGAATACAGCGATGCGCTGTGTCAATGCCGAAAACCATAGTGATGGTAGTAATCGCAGCGTTAACAGCAGTCATGAGTGCATTTACTGCATTAGGATAACAAGCAGAAGTAGAGTATAGCTGCTGGCAACCATGTTAATGATGACACATAGTGTTATCTGTAGCCGGAATCTGAACTGGAATGATTGTAAGGCATTCGAGTTTTGGTAGTTTGCAGAAATAGGGAGACCCCCATAATATACTAAACTATAGTCCTGATTATAGTTATCTTCCAAAAGGTACCCCAAATTTTGGGAACTGGCGTTTGTACCAGCAGAAACCATGGACGCCTCGCGTAGTGGCACTCGTAGCAGCAATGCAAGTATATAATCATCTCTAGAGCATGTGGTTTAGGGTTCAGGGTTAAGGGCTTACGGCCTTAAAGCCCTATACCCTTAGCCTCGTGCGCCTCATAACCCTTAAAACCCTAGACCCTCAGCCCTATACGCTCTGAAGACTTTCAACCTCAACCCTACAAACCCTCAAAATTCTGCACCTTTAACCCTACAAGCCCTGAAAATCAAACACCCTTAATCCTATAACCGCTGAGGCCATACACCCTTGGCCCTAAACCGGAGACTGCCAAGAGATGGCTGGCAGGACACGCGGCTCGATACGCAGCGCGCTGTAGGCTACAAATCAAGGCTCTTGGGGATTAGGGTTTGGGGTTTAGGGCTAAGCAGGCTTTGGGTTTTGGGATAAGGTTTTTTTTTTTGTGTTTAAGGGATTAGGGGTTAAAGTTGGATGGGTTTTATGGATTCGGGGTTTACGGTTGTTGGCTTCAGGGTTTAGGGTGTGGGGCTTGGGGCTTGGGATTTGCCTGGACCTAACGTCTAGACTGATATCTTTTGATGCTTTGCTTGGGTTTGGGCAGTCTTTGCTTAGGAGTTAGGGGTTGTTGGTTTAGGGGTTTAGGTATGCGGATTGGGATTAGGGGTGTAGGATTTCGAGGTTTTGGGGATTAGGGTCTGAGGGATTTAAAGATTACCTAAACCCCAAAAGCATGTAAAATAATAGCCGAACCCCTAATAATAGCCATGAAGGCCATTATGTTACATACTTTCGGGGCCCAGGTAAGGTTTAGAGGCTAAGGGTGGGGGTTTGCCCCGACCATGGATGTCGTTCGCTTCTGGGGTTCTATCCTACTTGTTTGTAGGTATATCTTGGGTACTGCCCCCACCCAGAAACAGTCGATATTAGGGGTCCTATTTAGGGCTATATATAACCAAATTATGATTATTATCCAACTGTTACTGAGGGGGTGCAGTACCCAAGGTATATCAGAAGAAAAGGATGGAGTGCCAGGGTTGGGTAGGGTCACAAACACTAGACCCTGAACCCTTGATTCCTGAACCCTGCACCTTACAGCCAAAGCCCCATCGAGAACCTCCAACTACTCCCTGGTGCAGAAGAGGGAATGTGGGAATGGATCCCTATAGTAGTCCGTATAGAATCCCTAATAATAATCCCTATAATGCTTAATTCCTAAACCTATATAATCCCAAATATTAATCCCTATAATGCCTATAATCCCTAAACCCTATATAGTCCAAAATCATAATCCCTATAATCCCTAAACCCTATATAATCCCTAATAATGATAACTAAACCCGATATAATCCCTAATAACCATCCCTATAATCCACTTCCCCCATCCCCTCCTAAGCACCAGGGAGACCAATAACCCAACTTCCGAAGCCCGAAAAGAATTTCATCCCCAGCCCCGCCTGGGACCCCAAAAGTATGTAAAATAATGGAAAAGAAAATGGGAACTACTAGATTATCTATACGGGCTTAGGGTTTAGGACCCCAAAAGTATGTAAACCTAAACCCTAAAACCCAAAAGTATGTAGAATAATGGCCTCTATGGCCATTTTTAGGGGGGCTTAGGGCTAGTATTTTACATACTTTTGGGGTTTAGGTAAGCCCGAGGCCGCGCAACGTTATGCCCAAAGTTGGAACCACGAGCCACACTTGGAGGGTCATGGGGACTTAGTTTATAGGAGTTCGGGTTTAGGGTTTTAGGGTCGTGGGGACTTAGTAAGTAGGTGAATCATGGGGATACTTGGGGTTATAGTATGGCTTATAGGGGTTAAGAACCTACTTACTAAGTCCCCATGAGCCTCGAAGCACTCTTGCACAGGTGGACGGGACAAGTCTATTGCGTGGCCCCGTTGGTTGATACGACCATGTCTACTGCACCCTGGCTTGCCATTCCCGTATATGGGGTTTACTTGGAGGCCCATGAGACTTAGTAACCCCTTATAACTGGGCCTATAACTCTACTTATAATCCTCTTAAATGGGCTTATGAGGTTGCCCCAATTATAAGTAGGCTTCTGAGCCCAGTTATAAGTAGTTTCTAATTCCCATGGGCCTCCAAGTAGGGTCTCAGGTTTAGGCTTCAGGGGCTTCAGGTTCCAGATTTCGTTGATCAGAGTGTTCAGAGTTTCGAGCTCAGGTACGTGTGACGACAGTTGCAATTTGGTAGTCTCCCAAAAGAGGGGGACCCGGTGACCCCCGAAAAAGGTATATACCCCTTAGGTGGGGAAACCCTAAAGCCTAAATCCTACATATCCCTATGTACCCTGTATATAACCCCTATAAACCCTCTCAGGTAACCTTTACTTTTATGTTTTTCTGGTTTCGCACGGTCTGCTTGGAATTTTGCTCTAGGCCCTACGCCCAGAACCTTCAAACCTGAGCCGTAGTTTCAACTCCTTAAAAGGGGTCATATAGGGGATCATACAAGGGAGTGTTATAGGAGTTACTAAGGGGGATGCTAGGAGTCTAGACTATAGCCCATTTCAAGTGCAGGGATCGGGGTTTTGGTTCAGGGTTTGGGGTTAAGGGTTAAGGGTTTAGCATTCTGGGTTCAGGGTTCAGGTTTAACATCTGGGGTTTAGGGCTCAGGGTTTAACATTCGGGGTTTAGGGTTGAGGGTTAGGGTTTAGGGTTTAAGGTTTGATCTTGATGTTGGCCCCCCCGCCATGCAACTCTCTCCGAGACTTGCGGAAGTCGTCCCAAGCCGAGGCAAATGACTCAGGACAGGACCAGATTCATGCCTGTAGTCTCTGCTTTTACATTGTTTCCCTAAGGGACCAAGTACCCAAGAATCGGGCACTTGAGAGTTGGGGAATAGCATTTGTAGTATAGGTTCGGGGTAAACATATTATTAGGGGGTGCTTGGACCCTTGAGATATTCGCTTACACCTACGGTTTGCATTACGCCCAGCCGGCCCGAAAGAATTCCGAACTGAAGCCTTACGCCCTAAATCCTACACCCTAAACAACCTAAACCACACACACTAACCCTTCAACCCTAAACCTTAAACCCTACATGCTTAAACCTTAAAACACCCAACCCTAAACCCTCAACTCTAAAACTTAAAGGGTTCACCAGCCCAACGCAGACGACATTGCTATGATGCATGCTTCCGGAGCTTCTGGCATATCCCAACGACCTGCTTCAAACCCTAAAGAATCCGAACACTGTCAATACTAGCCTTATTCAGGGACCTGAGGTACCCCTAAGGGTCCAAGTACCTAATAATCATATACTTACCCAAAACCTGTATTATGACTACTATTACCCAAACCCTAAGTACCCAATTATTGGGTACTTGGGCCCTCTGGGTATTGTCAGTTTAGGGTTTAGGGTTAAGGACCTGAGGTACCCTAAACCCTAAACCCGGAACCCTTTTAGGGCTTAGGGTTCAGGATTAGAGCTACTGTCAACATTAGCAGCCTGTTGAAGGGAGCCTCAACAGTGGACATAGAGGTCCCTCTTTTACCCTTAATACGGACCCATGTGCAGTACATATTTGGGGTTTAGGGTTTAGGGGGTTTAGGGTTTATGGCTTAGGAAATATCACTGACTGTAGCTCACATGGGGTGTTCGAAAATGAGCAGCCTTCCTTTCCGCATACCGACTATGAGGATTTTCAGTGCCGTCATTGCAGGGTCGCCCTGTCAGTGGGAAATATCGCTATGGTAGTTTCCCAAAATAGCCAATATAGACCCTAAAACATTATTAGTGCTTATTATGGGGACCCCCCAAAAGGGTACCCCTAATTTTGGAAAAAATCCCTAAACCCTAAACCCTAAACTCATCTGAGGTAGCTCCCATTTACTACTGGGCCATCGGCGAAGACTGCTGTGAGGCGTAGGGCTCCCAGTCGCGGTGCCAGATACGGCTTTAGGGTTTAGGGTTTAGGGATTTAGGGTGTACTTGGAGGCCCATGGGACTTAGTTTAGGCTTCATGGGACTTAGTAACCACTTATAACTGGGCTTATAACCCGCCCCAATTATAAGTAGGGTTATAGGCCCAGTTATAAGTAGTTACTAAGTCACATGGGCAGCAAAGAAGGGTTTAGGGGATCGTTTAGGGTTGAGGCCCTACTGTGAATCACGGAGGAATTTAAAGCTGTTTCCGGGTCTTTGTTGGGTTGTTGAGGGTTTAGGGGTTAGGCATTAGGGTTTAGTGTTTTTCTGAAGTCCAAGAGTATGTAGAGTAATGTCTGTTTGCTTGTTCTGAGGGGTTTGGGGCCATCATTTTTACTTCTGGGCTCCAGGTAGGGATTATGGTCCATGGTTCAGAGTCTAGGGCCCAATTCCTAGGCTTTATGTTAGGATTTTTTGCGGCTTATGAGTTATATATTCAGTACTGCCCCCGCCCGCTACCGTCGCCTCATGGGTTTCTCTTAACACGCCAACCCCATAAAAGCACAACACCTTGGAAGGTGCGGGGGTTGCTCAAATCCACCCTGCTCATCTCTCCAAATTAAGTGTTTCGGTTGGTCAGATCCAACCCGCCCGGCTCTAAACTGTGAAACCCGGTTGTGCTTGTCAAGCCCTTTACCACCTGTCTCTCCCTGCCTTCTTTATCCCTTCCCTGCCCTTCCCCTCTCTCTGTCTCCCTCCCTCTCCCTATCTCTCCTATCTCTCTTGTCTGCTCTCTCCCTCTCTCTAACCCTTTCCCTCTCTCCCTCTCCTTCTGTCTCCTCCTATGTCCTCTTTCACTCCCACCCTCTCCCCCTCCCTCTGGAATCCAGAAGAGGAAGAAGTGGAAGCACAGAAAAGCTGAGCAGGAAGGCCGAAAAAACACAACTGGGAGCACAACTGAAAAGTAGAACTCCTGAAGGCCAGCAGTTTTGCAGCCCAAATTGCAAAACTAGATGCACAAATCCTGGAGCACAAAAAAAACACCACAAACCAAGAAACACACAGCACAAAAAAAGTACAACTGCTTTGAAAACCAGAGCACAAAACTGGAAGCACAATTCAGAGCACAAACTGCCAATCACCCAGCACAAGCCAAACCGCAAAAAACACAACTGGATTGTAACTAGATGAGCACAAAAAAGCACAAACTAAGGAACACCAGCACAAAAAACCACAACTGAAATTTAACGGACCCAAATTTGAAAAAGCTTGGCGTCCCACGGGCTTTCCTGAGCCCCCAAGCTGCCCCAGGCCCCCAGCCTGGCCCAAGCCCTTCAGCCGCAGCCTAGGCTGCTTTGCAGATCCCTCTGCGCCCTTCAGGTGCCCCATTCGATATGCTTAGGCCAAGCTGCCTAACCTTGGCTTTGCGTAGCAAAAGAGCCGGGCTGTTAATTTCCTTGCTGTTTGGGTGAGGACTCAAACCGCAATGAAAAAGCACTTGGAAGGCAAAAGGAAGGACCCAGAACCAGCAAAGATTGCATCCTGAGAGTGCTCCTATGCCATTTTTCCAGATGATGAACGCCTTAATCTCCATTTCCCTTAGAGCCATGAAAATTGTGTTGTGTGTTTTTTGTGATTTGGTTTGTGGTGTCTGTTAGTGGGTGGTGGCAGTACCGAAGTTATATATATATATATACATACAATATAGTTATGTATAGCTCTCGACATGACCCTTAATATAGACTGCTACAGGCGGGGGGTAGGATCCAATCTAATCTGAGGCTGCCAAGATCTGACGAAGTACATTTTGAGGACCACAAAGAAGAACAACAAAAGCAGACAGAAGCTTGAAAAGGTCGGTTCCTGAAGGGTCCAGGGCTTGAGGGTTTAGGGCTTAGGGGTTAGGATTTGGGATTTAGGGTTTAGGATTTGTATATAGGGGTGAGGGTTTGGGATTTAGGGTTTAGTGTCGAGGGTCTAGGGGTTATAGCTTTACTCATGACCCGGGACTGGAGTGCCATGTACAGTGGGCTTGTGTTGCAGGTAGGTTTCGAACTTTAGCTTTCAGCTGTTGTTAGTTACTCCCGACTTGGAGTCCTAAACCCTAAAGGGTTTAGGGTTTAGGGTCCCCGATCCCTAAACCCTGAACCCTAAACCGCGCGGGTAGCCTTGAGCCACTAGCCTAATTCAAGAGCCCAAATCCTAAGCCCTGAGCCCCAAGGCCACCGGGCCCGACCCCAAACCCTAAACCTTAAAGCGCCTAACCCCGAAAGCCGAAATCAGAAAGCCTTAGCCCTACCTAAGCCCCAAAAGTATGTAAAATAATAGCCCTAAACCCCTAATAATAGCCATAAAGGCCATTATTTCACATACTTTTGGGGTCCAGGTAGCCTTTAAATCCTAAACCCTAAATACTTGTAGCCTGAGCGCAGAACTCCAAAGCCGCAGTGCCGTAGCTAAGGCGCGCTGCTTTCCAGTGTGGTGATGCCCAGGCAGGGTCAGTTCTGAACGTTACCCCCCAAAAGTCCAAGTACCCAATAATTGGGTTTAGGGTTTAGGGTTTAGGGCTTTAGGGTTTAGGGTTTAGGGCTTTAGGGTTTAGGGCTTTAGGGTTTAGGGTTTAGGGTTAAGTCCAAGTACCCAATCATTGGGTTTAGGGTTTAGGGTTTAGGGCTTTCGGGTTTAGGGTTAAGTCCAAGTACCCAATCATTGGGTTTAGGGTTTAGGGCTTTAGGGTTTAGGGTTTAGGGCTTTAGGGTTTAGGGTTTAGGGTTAAGTCCAAGTAACCAATCATTGGGTTTAGGGTTTAGGTTTTAGGGTTTTAGGGTTTAGGGCTTTAGGGTTTAGGGTTTAGGGTTTAGGGCCCACCAGTAGTTGAGATTTAGTCTAAACTCCTTAAAGGGGATTACATAGGGGAGTACTATGGGGGTAACAAAAACGGGGATGCTAGGAGTTTAGACAATGGCCCAATTGGGTAATTGCTTCTTGGCCGGGGGGCGGGCGTGGTAAGAATACTTTGAACTCGCAACTGCCACATAACCCTCAATCCTACAAGCCTAAACCTACTGACTAAGTCCCCCTGACAATAAAAATTGGATCTTTGGTATGAGTAATTGTAGTACGCGTTTAGACAGAGAGAGAGTAGGATTACCGGGTACATGACCCCTTGGGGCCGTAGGGCCAGCAAGTTTAGGGTTTCGGGTTTAAGATTCAAGGGTTCAGGGCTGAAGGTTTTAAGTCTTTGGAGTTTGAGGTGTTATGGGTTTCGATTTTCCAGCCTTAAGGTTCTTCAGGGGTTTTCGGTCAAGGCTTTTAAGTTACTGCTAGGGCGTACGGAGTGAACGAATGGATCCCTTCAGTCCCCAAGCGCGGCTTTAGGCTTTAGGGTGCAGGGTCTAGGAAACTTAAATTCCTACAGCTGCCAGTCTGCTATTCTCGAACGTGAGGGTTCTGGGGGCATATAGGCCTGTGTATGTCTATATGTAGATATATACATGAATTCTTAGACGAACTGCCAGACGGAGAGCCACTCCCCGATCCTCATCCCTTGAAAGCTAGTCAGGGTTTGGGTGTAGAAATCTGATAAACCTAGTCTACACCCTGAACCAAGCATAAGTAGTAGGTGGAAACCAGGATTCTGCGGACCCTGATAAGGAGAACGCTTACCATACTCCTCGGTTGCATCTCGACCCCAAAAACCCCGAAACCCGAACCCTAAACTCAGGAAACCTTTAAAACCCGAGGTCCGAAGCTCCAAAACCGTAACCGTAAACTCCATGAACCAAAAACCCTACACTCCATGAACCCAATAAGTCCAAACCCCTAAAGACCCGAAGCCAAACGTGAGGATCCGTCCACTCGGTCCGGACTCGTCGCCCTGAATCCTGCAGACATCGTCAGGCGTCACGCACAGCTATTCCATATTGGGTTGAACGTTTAGGGTGGCTAGAAAATCGGAGTGACTGTTGACAATAAAAATCCAGCATCATCTTAATATGCAATAGCACCTTTTCCTAAGCTACAGGGTACTTAGGGTCATGCAGGATTTTTAATAGCCACCGTATGGTGTTCAACGATTAGGGACTAGGGGTTAGTGACCCTTGAGCCCTCAGAGGACCCCAAAAGTAAGTACAATGATGCCCCAGAAATCTTCACAACAGTGCACGAAAGCATTCTTTCACACAGTCTGGACTTTACCCTGACCCCAAAAGTACGTAGAATGATTGCCTTTATGGCTATTATTACGGGGTTTAGGGCTATTATTTTACCTACTTCTGGGGTTTCCCTAAGCCCTAAACCCTAAAAACCCTAAACGCTAAAAACCTTAAACCCTAAACCCTCAACCGCTTAGGTAGGTATAACCCACACCTTGAACCCCGAGGCATCTCAAACACCCGGGGCCCTTTAGGCCCTTCAGGGGCTTCTGTGTGGGGTTTTGTGGGTTTAGGGTTTGGGTTTAGGGTTTAGGGTTTAGGGTTTAGGAGGTGTTCTGAATACTTGGAGGCGCATGGGGACTTAGTAAGTAGGTTATTAACCCCTATAAGCCATATTATAACCTCAATTATCAGCATTATTAACCTACTTACTAAGTCCCCATGACCCTCCAAGTATGGTTTTGAGTTGTAGCATTTCACGGCCACCCTAAACCCTAAACCCTTTTCGACTGCTGGTCTGCTTGGGTAGCAGGGCAGATTCAGAGAACAGGGTTGAGGGTTTAGGGTTTAGGGTAGAGGTTCAGGTTTTGGGTGGGTGTAGATGGAGCTTGATAGTTTAGGCCTCAAGTAAACCTACCCCAAATGGTCTTGACTTGCCTGTGAAACGAGGCCCAATAGTTATGGGTTGGGGTACAACTGGGATAAGTGTGGCTAGAAGTTTCCTGTCAGTTGTACATAGTTATGAACAGAACTCCAAAGATGAGAAGATGAGTTCGCAATTGCCAAATATCTACCTTCCCCCAAATGTGGGGCCATGACATGACCAAGATCTGTACACTACATGCTGGGTTGCTCTCAGGAAAATTGCCATAACGTGGGTACATGGTAGATAATAGGATTCCCTTGTTATTGTTACTTAGTTTAAGGTCCTGAACAGCAATCCAGCGCTTGCGATTCTTAATGTGTCAACTGCAATTCAAACGGACTTGGTGCTCAGCCACAATGCCTGCGAGGCCCTACATGCGTTGGGCAGTTAGAGGCGGGTTGGGAGTTCTGAGGTTGTGGGGTGTGGAGGACTTGGGCTTCGAAAGTTGGACTCAGCGTTTCAGAGTCTGGGGGTTTCCAGGTCCGTATTTTGTTTTTCAGCAGTTTGAAGGTGTGAGGGCTTGTGGTTCGCAGCAGTGTTTCTTTCGGGTGACTTAGGCGGGAAGCTTGAACTTTATTGGACAGTATACTGCCTACTGTAAATAAATCGTTCAGCTTAGAAAGCCCATCATATTGGTTAGGGTTTAGGGTCTACCTAAACCCCAGAAGTATGTAAAATTTTACATACTTTTGGGGTCCAGGTAGGGTTTAGGGTATAAACCCAGGGCTTTGAGAGTTGGAACTAAGAGTTTTCAGATTTGGGACCCGCCAGCTTCGGATTACAACCCTCCGTACTATATACTTCTAATCCCAACTAGAAAAGGGGAGGTTCCCTTTTTGGATTGTCCCTTCAATAAGGATTATCGCTTTGATGGCCACACCAACCCCTTAACCCCTAAACCCTTACCTAAACCGCTAAACCTTCTAAACCCGGATATTTGGGTGATTTCGGCGTGAGTGCCATGAAGCCCTCTCTGAGCCCTAAAACCTTCAACTCCAAAACGCAGCCTTGCGACATAATCGCACTTGTATGTTTAGAGTCTAGGGTATAGGGCTTGGCGTTTAGTACTTTTTTTTTCTTGTGGCCCCTCCCCAGCTTGGGCACCCATGATGAACGCTCACCAACATTCCCAAGGCGTTGTATACACTCACCGAAACCGCTCTTTTGAGGGACAGGCCCCCTAACGGCTCTTCTCCAGCTCCACATAGTCCACAACTCCAAACACCACAGCTCCGAACCCCTAGCCCTACCACCCTACAGTAATCCCTAAACCCTAACCCTAACGTGTCACTCGAACTACTTACAGTTAACGAGTACTTGCTCCTGCTAAATGGGTGTCACCCATAAACCTGCGTAATTGGGTTTACAGGCAAGACACCCATAAACCTGCGTAATTGGGTTTACAGGCAAGACATATGCAGACCCTACTTATGGGTAGCTGGCACCTCCTGATAACCACCCCTAAACCCTAAACCCGAGCCCCGAAGCAGGCAAATTAGGCCTCAAGCCATTTGAGCTGTAGTCTAAACTAAACTCCTAGTATCCCCCTTAGCAAGCCCTATAATACACCCCTACATGATCCCTTGTAAAACCCCCCTTAAGGAGTTCATTGAAGATAGTATAGCAGGCCGTTATTCTACATCCTTTTGGGCTTCAGGCAAGCAGGTAAACCCTAATCCCTAAACCCTCATCCCAAAATGCCGTGGTACTTTGGGCTCCTAAACCTAAACCCCGCTACAAAACCCAAAGCCCTTACCAAACCCTAAACCCAGGTAAGTCCTTGAAAAAGCCCAACTACTTCAGGCTCGCCTTACGAACGCTTTGAGAAGGCGGTGCAGCTGGAGGAGGCGACCTACGTGACCCAGGCGCGGCTGCAAAGGAAGGGTTTAGTTTAAGGTTAGGGGTTTCAGAGTTTAGAGTTTAGGGTTTGGGAATTTTCAGTGGTTAAGGGTCTAGGGTTTGGGGTTTAGAATTTATGGTTTAGGATTTCGGTTTCAGGGTTTAAGGTTAAGATGGGGCTGTCAGGGTTTGGACGGGCTGTAGGGTCGATCTAGAATTTCGGTGTAGGATGTAGAGTTCACAAAGGTGTTTGGGTTTAGGGTCATTTTATGGTTCAGGGCTTGAATTGGTTAGTTCCCCAAATAGGGGGACCCCAATATATACTCCAAAATACTATAATTCTTATAATAGGGACTTCCACAAAGGGTACCCCTAATTTTGCGAAACCCTAAGCCTTAAACCCTTGTCCATTACTGCTAATATTTGGGAAGCCCTCATTTTGACAGTTTGGAGCTTAGGCTTTGGAATTGATTTGGGGTTTGCGGTTAAGGGGTGAAAAATGGGTAGAATTAAATGGTCCTGAAGGTTGCGCTTGGCTTAGGGTTTAGGGATTAGGGTTTAGGGTTTAGGGTTCAGGAGGGTTCAGGGATCAAAATTTAGGGATGAGGGTTTAGGGGCTAGAGTTTAGGGATTAGGGTTTAGGGTTTTGGGATCCTTTGAGGAACCCCTTGGGGTACAATCCAGGAAGGAACCCTTGGGGGATTACATAGCTAAGTATCCACTCTGACGCTTCCCCTGAAACATCCGTAGCCAAACTCTGCACCCCAAGCCCTTAAACCCTTAAATCCTTAAGCCCTCAAACCCAAACCCTAAATCCTGAAACCCTTAAGCCGCAAACCCTAAACCCTTAACCCAAAAAGTTTCGGGTGGCGGGGATCAAGTTGTAGGGTACTGGTAACTGGAAGGATCTTGGAGCTTCAGCTTTGCTCTGCTGATTTTATTGTGGTTTGGAGTGCAGGGTGTCCAGGTTCAGGTCTCTGCGTTAAACACTAAACCTAAAACCCGGGACCCTATGAGGTTATCATTCCCTACGGCTCCTTTCAGGATGTTCGGAGTTTAGTTGCTGGATACAGTGTTTGAGCTTTCGGATGTTTTGCTTCGTAAAAATGTCCCGCTGAGCAGCCCCGGGCAAGGCATGCTTGCATTTGAGACGACTCCAAAAACGATTCTACATCTCGAGCCCTCAACCCTACACCCTAAACTCTGAAACTAAGAAACCGTTAAGCGCTATACACCCGAACCTTCAGAAACCGCTTGAGCACTCATTAGCCATCCTAGGTGTCTAGGTTTAGGGGTGCCAAACAAAAGGCCTAAACCCTGAATCCTAAACCCTACTGGCCCCAGGATTCCCTGATTTAGGGTTCTAGGTAGGAAAAAACCCAAGTTCCAACAAGGTTATATCCTCCATCCCCCCGTAGTTGCGATCATGGATAGCAATATCTAGCTAGGGCTTGGGGTTCTGAGTTCTTTCTCGAAATAACACCTTTTGCGAACCAGCAGTGAAGATCCCCATAATCCGCTCGTAACCCCTACATGTTTCTAGGGTGTCTAGGGGCCCCCTGTTCTGAGAACTTAACACTTGGGGTTCAGTTGGTTTTTTTCCTCTTGATTGGCGATACCCTGCAAACCCTGTTCTTGGATGTTCAGGGTGATTCTTCGCAAGTCACTTATACTTGTACGGCTAACCCAACTATGAGCCCCCTCAAGCCCTGTAAAAAGGTGATATATGGGTTTGAATTCTAAGTACAGTGATAATTGGGCCTTAATTTCCCCAAGAAAGCCCCAAACCCTAAAACGTGTCCACGTAAAGTTTGTAACCCTAAACCCAACCCTAAACTCCACCAAAACCAAACCCTAAACCCTAAACCTGAAAAACCGCAACTCCGAAAGCCTTGTAGGCCGCAAAAGACCCGACATTCGTATACTGGAGCCGCGACCCTGTTGCTCTGAAGGACGCACGGATCCGGGGCATTTAAGCTTTAGGGTTGGAGGATTTTTGGGTTTAGGGTTTAGGGTTTCAGGTTTAGTGTTTAGGGTTCCAGGGCTAGAGTTTTAGGGCTTAGGCTGCTCAGGGCTTACAAGGGGGGGCCCCGGTAGAGAATAGGTCAATCCTCCCTACAGTACTAGCACCTAAAACTGGAGCTATTAGGGCCTTAGTACACCTGCAAAATAGTCCCTTGTGGTACCCCTTTCCGGCTGGGGTCTGGGCTCACGGTTTAGGGTATGAATATGGCGTACGACAAGGTTTAGGAATTTGAGTTTAGGGTGTATAGCCCCTAGCCCCTAGCACGGCCCCCATCATATTTCCACGTGGGGGCGGTGCCCAGCCTAAACCTTACATCCCGTACCTTTGCACGCGGTCTCTCATTAACCAAGCTGCAAGGTAGCCGCAAGTTTCAATCCATAGCCAAACAGGGGATTTACTCCCCGAATTTGCACAAAAATGCCTTACGAAGACTACCGCCCTTTGCAAGGGGGACCGCAAGCTTGTTCGGGGAGGATGTGCAGGTCTCAGTCTGGAGAAGCTCCATACCTAGCCACCCCGACTTCCCCAAAATGGAAACT
Source organism: Symbiodinium pilosum (assembly GCA_905231905.1). Taxonomy (NCBI): domain Eukaryota; class Dinophyceae; order Suessiales; family Symbiodiniaceae; genus Symbiodinium; species Symbiodinium pilosum. Next base: position 40,350 of record CAJNIZ010021491.1, read on the forward strand.
ATAGGGATTATGGGGACTATAGAGGGGGTCATATAGGGATCATATTATAGGGTTATATAAGGGTTAGAAAGGTTCTATATTGGGATAATGGAAAAGAGAATGGAAACTACTATTAAAACCGTGTGTAGTTGAGTCTAACGGCTCAATATCAAATGCTTGTAGTTGCCAAAATATGTCTTGGCCTTGAGGTTTAATTTCTCAGGGTTGTAGGGGTTAGGTAGAGGAAGCCTTTTTGGGTTTAGGGTCTAGGGGTTTAGAGTTTAGGGTTCGGAGTAAAGGCTTCAGGGTTGAGGGTTGGAGGGTTTAGGGTTCCGCGCTTTTGGCAATGACATTCCTTCTTTGAAGATGGTACACATACAGTTTCGGGAACGGTCATCCCATCTTGAACGGAGCGCACGACAGGGTTCCACCCTCACTCCAAAACTCAACTATAAACCCGAAACCCTAAACTGTAAACGATGAACCCCAAACCCTAGACCCCATACCTGATCAAACCCTAGACCCTACTTGGAGGGTCATGGGGGCTTCGTAAGTAGATTAGTAACCCCTATAAGCCATATAATAATCTCAATTATTCCCATTATTAACTTACTTACTAAGTCCGCATGACCCTCCAAGTAAACCCCAAACCCTTAGCCCCAAACTCCCCCTAGAATCACCCAAATCCTAAACCACGTGACGGAGGACTCCTTTTACACCTCGGCGACACAGACCTGCGTGACAGTTGCTTGCCTCCTTATTGTGTTGGCGGAGTCGGGGTGTTGAGTTTAGGGGTCGAGGGTGACCTGGACCCAATGGTATCTGCCCGTTTGACGTCGTCTTCTTTTCTGTGGTATGTGGGTTGTTCTCAGTATTATTGGCCCCTTTTTGGTCATAGATTAGACTACGGCACCTAAAATTTAGGGGTACCAAATGGGACCCTAGTTT
>CAJNIZ010021491.1:41376-75238 GCA_905231905.1 Symbiodinium pilosum
CCTATGTGATCTCCTATATAACCCCCTCTAAGGAGTTTAGACTATTGTACACAGGGCCCCCGCGCTGCTTCCTGGAGCCCAACTATGTGGCCCTTAGTGCAGCTGCTGGGCTGCTTTGAGTGGTAATAAGGTATATATTGACCATCAGTGCCTTAGACCCTAAACCCTTAAACCCTAAACCTTATGGGGTTTAGGAGTTAGGGTCTCAAATAAGTTCAAACTTCAAATACCTGGTGAACCCGGACTCCTCCAAAAGAGCAGCCAGGGAAGGCTCTGAATCTCAGATCCTGGCTTATGTCGTCGGCACGTTCTACTTAACTCCCTTGAACCCTACCTGACCCCCACAGGAGGTAAACAAACGGCCCAAAATCCCAAAGTGCAGCCCAACCGGATTTGTTTTACATATTTTTGGGGCTCAGGCAATCCCACCTATAGTAATAGCTCCATAATATGGAAGTATCAGAGCGTTAATATACCTACAATAGTTCATTCTGGTACCCATGACTGGGTGGGGGATTGACCCAACCAGGACCCTAAACCATCCCTGAATCCTACAGTCTGAACCCTCGACAAGGCTTCGCTGATCACCTGGGGCATCTTCCTAGCCCTCTTCCTAGTTATTCAGGGATTCCTTTTAGGGTGCATTTTTTGGGTGACGGGGTTTAGGGTTGAGGTTTTGTGGACTTGGAGTTTCGGGCTTAGGATTTAGGGTTTAGGGTGATTGGTTTGGGATTTAGGGTTCAGGTCTTAGGAAATCGGGCGAGAGGATTTAGGGCTGAGGGTTTTAGGATTTAGGGTTATGGGTCAGGCGTTTGGGGGGTTTTTTGGTTTGGGGGATAGAAACCCTTGGCATCTTCTTGTGGCTTCGACTTGCCCACGCCAGCACGGCTTTGAAGTTTGATCTGGACGCCGTTTCGGGTTTAGCGTTTAGGATTTAAGATTTAGGGTTTAGGGCTCTCGGTTCCTGGTTCTTTTTCGGGTGTTCTTGAAAATGAGCAGGTCATAATCACAATCATCAAGTCAAACGGCAAACTGCAAATTTTTCACACTGAGAGTGTCAGCTAAAACGTGGCCCCGTGTACAAGCTCACCAGCCGTTTGAAGGTGAAGCTTAAGAGGACCTCCCACCGTGTAATAGTGGTATAATAGGAATATGAGAGGACCCTAACATAATCACCATTATCCCGAATAGTCGCTATTAGTGGAGGGTCCACCTAGGGTGAAGCTTCTGTTCACCCTAAACCCTAATCAAACCCTAAACCCTAAGCCGCGTAGAAATGAGCACGGCCAAGGTGATTGGAGATTACTTTGTTCTTAGGTAAGACGCATGGGCCCCTAATGTTGGCCCGGAAGATTCCAGGGACCCTTAAGGTACACATTGGGTGTATAGTATATAGTAGGCCCTTAGGCTTGTAAGAGGGGATTCTAGCGACCCTTCAAGGTCCTTTTTGGGTACATAGTACGTATATAAGGATCCCAGGGTCTGTGCCAGGTGTTCCGCCACTGCTAAGCACTGCAGAATCAGGATTCCGCTGAGGGTTTAGGGTCTGGGGCTTATTTTCGAACCCCCCCCCCCCGTGTGTCAGCTGTCGCAACTTAGCACCGCAAATGCAAGTCAAATCCGAAGCCAGGGCGTTTGTGATTAAAAGAAGCCCAGCTTCCAGCGTGAAATTCCTTAGGAGGACCCCTTCCACCACATAAGAGGACCTAAATATGTACACCACTATACTATTACTGGGTGGGGGAGTCCACCTGAAAGACTCGACATACCCAACGTGTTGATGTTGCTCTTTACGAGCTGCATCGCCCCTGCTGTTGCTATGGCGCAAAGCTCTAAGCCCCCCATAGAATCTTGTAAGCGTGTGGAAGCTTTCTGATGCCAGATGACAGATAGCCCTACCTGGACCCCAAAAGTATGTAAAAGAATGGCCTTTATGGCTATTATTAGGGATTTGGGGCCATCATTTTACATACTTTCGGGGTTTTGGTAGAGCCACTAACCAAATCCCCAACCATTTATTCTTTCCAAGGGGCTCGCAGTTACTACTAAATAGTGGGCTACTGAGCGATGTAATTATAAGGTAGACAAGACCCAGAACCCCTGATTCTTTGCCAGGTTCTTATCTACAGCAGCGCCTGGAGATTGGTTCCCAAGAGGACAGCACTTGCGTATTGCTTCTTGGTAGGGAAAAAGGGAATATAATGCCTATACAATAGGGTTTTGGGCTTTACGTGCCCAGCTAGCTTGGGACTTTGACTTTTCGGTTTGAGGCAGGTATTTAGGAGTCTAGGATTCCTCTCGGCGCCGCATAGCTTCGCCTTATGGGCAGCCTGCAACATTACTGAAAACCTCACATTGCTGCGAATGTTTTTTCTGATTTCAGCTGGATAGCCGGGCATTTGCAACAACTGCCTTTAACTGGAATGGCATTTTGCATCGTACAGTCCAACCATGGATGGATTCGTTTTGATCATTTTCGCTGTCTTCTTGGTGGGTGTGCTGGTGGGAGCATCAATGCTCATGCTGGCGCGACTTTCCGACATGAACGCTATGCGGAGTCATTTTTGTGAGATGCAAGAGCTCATGGTCAGTTTGTTAAAGCAAAAAACGCGATGCCGATATCACACATGGTGATGATGGTCCCAAGGATCTTCCTCCCCCTACCGTGGAGGAAGCATTTCAAAAGGCGAAAGCTGCGAAAACCAAGGCAAAGGGAAGATCTCAAAGACCCATGTAATACCCTAAACTTTAACCTGAACCCTGGAACCCTAGACCCTAATACCTTCCAATTGCAAGTTGTGCAGAGGAAGCCCTGAGGAGATGTGTTTTCTACATCCCACGGTTTAGGGTTTAGGGTTTAGGGTTTAGGGTTTAGGGCGGGGTTTCCCTAAGCCCCGCTTAGAGGCCCAGGTAAACCCTAAACCCTGTAACTCGAAACCCTAAACCCCAAACCCTGGCTCTAAACCATCGCAAAATTGTACTACTGGCCCCATTACAGGGCCCCTACTAACAGGGTTATGCCTGGGTGAGAACTACAATCATAACGGAACTGCGTCGGCGTAAACCCTAAACCCTAAACCCACAACCTTAAACCCTAAACCCTAAACCCCAAAGCCTACCCTTACCCGAGGCACCGGACGGCCCTAATCTGAAATCCCTACACAACATTTTGTCAGTTCAAGGCTTTTAGGATTTTAGCGTTTTAGGGTTTAGGGTTTTAGGCTTTTAGGGATTTAGGGGTTTAGGGTTTTAGGGATTAGTGTTAGCGGGATGGGTTTAGGGTTTAGGGTTGCAGGTAATTTCAATATTAGCCTTACAAAGGGACCCGTGACAGTGGACATTGGGGCCCTTCTTGCAGTTTCGTACAGTCCTGAAAATAGGCCCTAATGAGGAACCCCTGTCCATTGAATTCTATGCGAAATATGACCTAAATGCTTCAACCCCCAAACCCTAAACCCTTCAACCCCTAAACCCTAAACCGAGGTACTGCCAATGTTAAGGAATGGCAGAGAACATGGGTCACCAAAGCCAGCATCTACGGTTTAGGACTCAGCTTGAGGGTTTTAGGGCTTTAGGGATTTAGGGTTTTAGGGTAGGGTTTAGGGTTTAGGTTTTAGGCTTTAGGATTTAGGGTCAGGGTTTAGGGTTTTAAGGCTTCGAAAAGAAAATGGGAGCTACCATAATGGAGAATCGGACGGGACAGAACATGGAGGATGACATGGAAATTGGACTTTTGGGTAAGCAGGGGTCTTTGGGCGTACATGGCTTCCTGGGAACATTAGGGTAGTGAAGGGATGAGGGTTTGGGGATTAGGGTTGGGGCCTCGCAACCTAATTAGTGATCATTGCAGATCTATCCCACTTACACCCACGTCCCTGGATTCAGGTGAGAAAGAAAGCTGCAGACAGGTCACAACTACCTGGGCCCCCAAAAGGTAAAATGATAGCCCAAAGCATCTAAAAGCAGCACAACAGGCAATTTGTTTTGCATACTTTTGGGGTTCAGGTACCATGAACCTCCAAAGAAGGCTACACTGAAACCATCCGCCTGCAAGGAAGATGGAAGGCGTACTGAGATACGCAGATTAGAAGCTGCCCAATCGAAACAAGTAACCCTAAACCCTAGACCTTTAAGAACAGCCAATATGGCTATAATTCAACATACTTTAGGGGTAATTCTACATACTTTAGGGGTCCAGGTAAACCGTAAATCCTAAACCGGAAATTGGTTGGCATTCCCAAAAACGGAGCCTGATCCTCGGCCTTGTGATTAGGTACTAGCCCTAAGTTTAGGGTCTAGGGTTTAGGGTTTAAAACCTACCGGTAACCCCAACTACCTAGAGTTTATGGATTATACCTTTGCACTTTTATTACTATTCAGCTATAGGTAATTGAGCTTACAGGTAGTTACATGTTCTTGGATCTGAATTGGTCTTGCCCTTCCCACAAAGAAGTCTTGCAGGATTTTGAAGTTCGCCGGCAGAGGGTTTCATTAAAAGGGAGAGGGGGTTATGTATGACCGAATTACATCCGTAGTTATAGCCCACTTACAACTACGTTAGGGGACTTAGGGGGTTCTAAGCGGGTTGCAGGTACAAGTCATAGGTTATAATCGCCCTGAAGCTCCAAGTAGGCGGCCCTGTAGACCTGTGCATACCTACTTTAAGGCTCATGGGTCTTTGTTACAACTTATAATGGCTTAGGGTTTAGGGTTTAGGGTTGTTATATATCCCTACCGCTAATTGCCTAAGCGGCGCTTTAGAAGTTACCCAAGCAGAAGTAGGGGTATAGTTCCAGTTATAAGCCGTTATTGAGCCCCAGGAGCCTCCAAGTAGCTCTAAACCCTAAACCTTAAACCCTAAACCCAGTCGTAACTCCTTGCGGCCGAAGTACGGGCCGGAGACCAGATCAAGAGCCCTAGACCCTTAACCCCCCAAGCCCAAGAACTTGATGTTGGTATGGCTAAGGGGTGCAAGAAGCTTCCATTCTCAGAAGTGATTGTGGTTTAGGGATTGAGGGTTTATTGTTTCGGAATTTCGAGATTCTGTCTATCTCCCAACATGTGTAGCTTTCAAGATTAATGAGCAACCCTGAACCCCTTAACCCCTTAACCCTACCCTAAACCATGTGAAATTTCAAGATATGGTAGTTGCCCTAAATATGGGATCCCCAATATAGACCCCAGAATACTATGATCCTCATTTATGGGACCCCCCCAAAATGTCAAAGTGGTTTCCCCCACAAATTTTGCGACACCCTAAGCCCTAAACCCCCGCATCACCCCGAAAACTTGACCCTTTCAACTGAGAACCTCACACTTTAAGTTAAGATTTCGAGATGAGCGTGCAATTTGGCAGCAGAGTCCGTGTACCGTGGTAGCAAAGCAACCGCGGAACGACTTCCGCCAACAAGCGGAGCAGTCAGCCTCAACTGACGAGGCGGCTAACAAAAAGGGTTTCCTGTAACCCTAATAACTTACAGTTGTATGGGTTATGCCTAGTAGTCAAAGGGTAGGGATTCCTACTAAACTGAAGGAAGTTGGGGTTACAGGTTGGGTCTACCAAGGGCAGGAGAGGCCCCCAAGTCATATGTTGGGTGGGGATAAGTATGGCCATGGGGATTACAAATTGTAGTTATGGGAAGGCGAAGTATAGTTGTGCAACTAGGGGGGTGGGGGAATGCCAACGTGTAGGGCTTCATCCAGACAACTTGCGTGCCTAAGCCCAAAACCCTAATCCCTAAACCCCAAACCCTTAAACCCTGAGCCCTAAGCCCGAAACCCTAATCCCTAAACCCTAATGCCTAAACCCTAACCCCTAAAACTTATCTGCGTAAGTCAGTATCAATGACCAATGAGGGAGTCTAGATTTCCGCCGTGTAATGTCCGTGAGCAACGGGTGGGCCTACCGGGCTAGTTGCTTAACTTCCACCCCTGAAGTCAGAACTCTGAATGAGCAAACGTCTAAACTCCTTAAAGGGCGTTATATAGGGCATTGTATAGGGGTTTAGGGTTTAGGTTTTGGGTTATGGATTAAGTGATCCCGCTAACAGCAAGAATTACAACAAGAAGTAGTAGGAACTGTATTAGTCCCTTACCCTAAGGCTCTTGGACCTTCAGAATGGGATCCCAAACATTAGCCCCCAAAGCCCAAACCTTGCCCCAGAAAGCCCCAAATAGTTTTAGGAGCCTTAGGGTAATAAACCCTTGAAAGACATGTGCTGTGAAGTTACTCAAGGTGTGGTAGCCTAAGGTTGAGGGTTTAAGGCTTAGGGTCTTGGGGTTTAGGGTCTTAGGATTTAGGGGTTTAGGGTTTTAGGGTTTAGGGTTTATCGGTGATACCTAAAGCCTACACCCCCTCCTTCCCTAAATCCGAAACCCAGTAACAAGATTTGAATTATGGCTTGAGACTTCCTCGGCGGGCTTCGTTTTAGAGTTGATGAATAATACCCTAAACCCTAAGCCTAAACCCTAAACTTTAAACCCTAAACCCTAAACCCTAAACCCAATGAAGGCAATCTAGGTGCCCAGATTCTACCACACGGCTTAGTACGGTTTAGGGTCCAGGGATGGTTTTGGAGTTTATGTGAGGCATCCCTCCCCACCACGATACTGATAATAATTCTCAAAGAACCCTAAACCCTGAACCCTAAACCCTACCTAAACCCCAAAAGGATGTAAAATAATGGCCCTAAACCACCAAAAACAGCCATAAAGGCCATTATTTTACATACTTTTGGGGTCCAGGTAATCCCTGGACCCGAATCTGCATTACCCGACCCTAGGATGCAGGATCTGTAAGATAATGACTGGGGTAGGGTCTGGCTTCCCTGTTAGGGTTTGGGGTTCAGGGCTTAGATTTTTAGGGTTCCGTGTTTCTCGGGTGTTTTTTTTTGTTTGGTTTTATGGTTTTTAAGGTTTTGGGTGTTCAGGGTTCAGGGTGTTTAGGGTTTTTAGGGTTTAGGGTTTAGGGTTTTTAGGATTTAGGGTTTTTAGGATTCAGGCTCAGGGTTCAGGGTTTCGGGTTCATGGTTTAGGATTTAAGGGTTTAGGGTTTAGGGTTTAGGGTGCAGGCAGGGCGCACTTCACGGAAGTTTCATTTACTCCCTGATGCCATGTATCCTGCACCTGAAGGCTTAGGCACCTACTTCGGAAGCTTAAGCCCTACATTCTGAACCCTACTTAGGAGCGTTGAAACCTAGATGCCAAACCCTGAACCTCATTGGTGCGCGAATCCCCCAATGCATACCTGGACCCAGAAGTATATACAGAACACTGGCTGTTTGTTGACTGCCAAAGGGTATTGGCCCATTGTTTGATCTACCTGTGCCCTCGAGATATTAAGTGGGCTCATGAATTCCCCAGGTCCCCCTCATATCTATTTACGCTTTGGTTTGAGGATTCTGCTTTGGGTCGTAAGATGCCCTCAACCACGTGAGATACGCGTGGACTTCGGGCTCCGCGCAATCTGGCCTGCAGCTTTAGACCTACACAAGCCATCACCAAAACTTCAAGTGTACCCGTTTAGGGGTACTCCCCAAACCCACACCTTAACCTTAAGCACCAACATACCCTGAACTCTAAACCCCCAAACCTGCATCTTAAACAAGAAGTTCCGCAGGCCCACACTGAGCGCAAAAAGCTGGTGTTTCAAAGGCTGTTTTGACATGTTTTTACCTACGCCGAATGCCTTCGTGATTAAGTGCCTACAGCCCCAGGAGCTCAAACCTCTAAACCCTGAACCTTGAGACCTTCAACGCTAAATCCCGAAAACCCCCAAGCCTTTTCACCTTAAACTCTCTAAACCCTAAACATTCAGCCCTACCTGGCCCCCAAAAGTAGGTAGAATAATAGCCCTAAATCCCTAAAAACAGCCCAAGGGGTGTAGGTAATCCGTAAAACCCAACCCTTGAATTCTGCGGGACTCGTTGCGTGGCCCGGCGGTGAGCCATGGAAGCAACGAAGTTCCGACTCCAGGCCGTCCTGTAACTACGGACAAAGGTAGGCGGTTAAGGGTTTAGGGTTTAGGGTTTAGGGTTTGGTTTAAGTTGAAGTAATTAGTGCAACCCCTAAGGCAGGTTAGATTAGCTTTTAGGGTTTAGGGTTTGGGGTATGGGCTTAAGGTAGAATCAGGGTGGCCCTAAGGTAGGTTAGGTTGGAAATTAGGGTTTAGGGTTTAGTGCAACCCCTGGGTTAGGCTAGGTTGGAGGGCTTAGAGTTTAAGGTTTAGGGTTTAAGGGTTAGGGTTTAGGGCTTAGGGTTTAGGGTTTAGGGTTTAAGCTTATTAGGGTAGCCCCTAAGGTAGGTTAGTTTAGGGTTTTGGGTTTGGGGGGAACCCTCAAGGGTGCAAGTATTCAATAGTTGGGTACTTGGGATTCGGGTGCCAGCACTTGTAGTGCAGGTCTTGGAAAAGTATATGAGCTATAGTCTAAGCTCCCTAAAGGCGATATTTAGCTAGGAGTTTAGACCCTAAACCCTAAGCCCTAAAGCCTAAGCCCTAAACCCTAAGCCCCAGGGTTATTGGATACTTGGACCATTTAGGAAGCCCAGAGACCTAGAAGTTTAGGCTTGGGGGTTATTGCTTCGGGTTCAGGACTTACGGTGGATACTCAAGATCCGGGTTCAGGGTTAAGGGTTTAGGACTTAGGGTTTTGGGTTTAGGATTTAGGGTTTAGGGTTCAGGGTTTAGGATTTAGAGTTTTTGGATTTAGGGTTCAGGGTTTAGGATTTAGGGCTTAGGATTTAGGGTTTATGGTTAAGGGCCCTAATAATCTATCCTTTCGGGGCTATGGTGGGCTTAGTATGTGCAGGTCATGCAGGATTGTTAGTGGCAGCTCGGCAACAGATCTGTTCTGTGTGTCTCCTCGTTTCGCACCTGGACGAGAATTCTCCAAGCCTGCCACCTAAACCCCAAAAGTACGCAAAATGATTGCCTCCTTTTGTGTTGTTTTAAGTGATTTTTGGCCTTTATGTTCCTTACTTATGGGGCCTACTAGTGCTTGTCCCCCGCACTCAACTGAGGCTAGCCGTGAGCGCACGGTCCTAGTACATGTGAGCTATAGCCTAAACTCCTTACAGGTGGTTGTAGAGGATATTATACAGGGGAGTATTAGAGGGGTTATTCAGGGGATACTACAGTTTAGACTTTAAACTCTAAGCCCTAACCCCTAAGCCCTAAACCCTAAGCCCTAATCCCTAAACTTTAAGCCCTAAGCCCTAAACCCTAAGCCCTAAGCCCTAAACCCTAAGCCCTAAACCCTAAGCCCTAGATTCTAGGAGTTTAGACTGTGGCTCACGTAGCGCAGGCCTGCGGGTGAGGTGTTTGTTGGTGCCGAGAGCAGCCGAAACAACAAGCAAAAAGCGCCGCTGCAGATCCAGCTGCTGGCGCGAACGGCTGCTGCGATGGCGGTTTAGGGTTTATAGTCCCCCTTAAAGGTAGATTATGGCTTTGGGTATATGATAACAAGATCCCCACATACCCCATATTCTATCTACTTAACGGGGACTATAGGGTTTGGAGTTTAGAGTTTGAACTGCCAAACCTAACCCGCAAAAACCAAAGCCCTCAAGCCTACTTCCACTCCTACATCACCCCCCTTTGCAAAGTTTACATTAAACCCTAAACCCTGAACCCTAAACCCTGCAAAAAAAATAAATAACTCTGAACCCTAAACTAAACCCTGAACCTTAAACCCTAAACCCTGAACCACTACCTAAACCCCAAAAGTATGTAAAATAATAGCCCTAAGCCCCCAATAAAAGCCATAAAAGGCCATTATCTTACCTACTTTTGGGGTCCAGGTAATCTGGGGAGTATATTTGCAAGTGGACCCTGGGTTCCTTCAGGCAAGAAATTCTGTCACCTAGTCCACAAAACTCTGATCCCTAAGCCCTGATCCAAATCCTATCCCCTAGACCCCCATCCCTACCTGAACCCCAAAAGTATGTAGAATAATGGCTGTTTGTGCTATTTTCATGGGTTTTGCATTATGGTTTTACCTAGTTTGGGGTTTAGGTAAACCCTAACTCCCTAAGCTCCAATTACTTAAGCCAAGGTCCCTAAGCTCGAATAATCCCCAAAGCCCCAAATCCCAAAACTTTCAACCCCTGAGCCCTAAACGTTAAATCCTAAAACCTAAATCCTAAGGGCCCAAGGACCCAAATAACAGGGTCTTAGGGCCCAAATACTATAACATGAACAGTATTTTGGCCCTAAACCCCTATTATTTGAGTCCTTGGACCCCCTAAACCCTAAACCTTAAACCCTAAACCTAGACCTAAGCCCTAAAGAAACCACGAACCTCCGGGCATCTCCTGGGAGGTCTCTGGTGCCGCTGCGGTTTTCGGTTCGCTGTTCATCTCTTTCATATTCGCCGCTTTGGCTGGTTATGGTTCCGGGTGTAGTGTCTAGTGGTTAGGGCTTACAAGCCCTAAGCCCTAAAACCTAGGGTTCAGGCCCCTTCGAACCGCGAAACATTAGGGGTTCTGAGGGTCTAGGGTACGAACAAAGAACGGTCTTTGCTTTGCAGGGCGCGGCTTGCCATGGCCGCAACTCTCGTGTTTTAGGGGTTTAGGTTTTATGGTTTATGGCGTAGGGCTTAGGGTTTAAGGGCTTAGGGCTTAGGGTGTAGGGTTCTCGGGCCTGCAACCCAGCCAAAAAGGGAATTATAACGACCTCACAGGACCTCATTAAATGCCCTCAAAACAGAGTTGTGCCAAAACGACGTTTTTCCAGGCTTTGGAAATATCATGAGAGAGTGGAAATGCCTAAGGGACGTAGCGGGCTTCCCCAAGTCCTGCCAATAGTCAGGCCAGCTAGCTAGCAGCCAGTACCCTCACCCCGAAAGATAAACCCTAAACGCTGAACCCTAAGCCCTAAGCCTTGAACCCTAAACCCTGAACCCTAAACCCTGAACCCTAAGGCCTAAACCCTGAGTCCGAACCCTAAACCCTGAACTCAGAACCTTCAACTCCGTACAATCTTCACCAACCATGCCCCAGGTCGCTTCATTGCATGCCCCAGCCTGAGACGCCGAGCCTACCGGCCTTGGGAAGCCCTTAAAGGGGTTCTGGGATAAAGCAGAAGAAGTCATATGAGTGGGGTAGAGGGTTGTGGGCTTGCGGCTTCAGAGTTCGGGACTGTTGGGATTGGGAGTTTTTCGTCGGGTGTTTGGGTGTTGTTGTTAAGGGAGGTCAAAAGCTTGGGTGGGGTTTAGGTGTTTAACTATTGTTCAACACTGTACCCTGTTGCCAAGGACTAGATTCCCCTGTATGAAATGGACCTTGTTTAAAAGTATGGTCACCTGGGTGCCCTAGATTCTAGGGGCCGTATTTGCATTTTTGACAACCTGCCATATGGAGTAAGCTTTTATCCTCCTTTTGGCTTTACTTTTGGAAGAGGTCAATGACCTTACTTGGTTCACACGCCCAAAAAATGCCACTCAGATGGGGTTTTGTAGGAGCCTATTGGAGGACCCGAAACCCTAAACCGCAGCCTGACCTAGACACCCGCGAAGGACCCCCTAACATCCTGTTACACGGTGCTATGCAAAGATACGTAGTTCCTTCTCGGGTAGGGTCTTAGAGTAACTTAAGTTCAGTTCCCTAACAGCGACCCCATTCATCGATCGGTCAAGATTGGTGTCTAAATCCTTTGGCATTGAGCGCTTGAACCTAGGGTGTAATCCCGAGATCTATAAATTAGGAGGTTCAGTGTCTGAGGGTTTGGGCTTCAGGCTTGAGGGCATCAGGATTCCAACGTCATGTTTCTTCCTCCAGGTTTAAAAAAAAGCGTAAACCTTAAGCCTTTATGCTAAACTTTTTATCCAGATTCCAAAGCCTAGGCCCAAAACCCTAGAATTTAAAAAACCTAGACCCTAAGCCCTAAGCTCTAAACCATACCCTGTGAACCCTAAACCTTTATCCTATCAGCCCTCACCCTATATCCAACCTATCAACCCTATAAGCCCTACATCCTGAACCTTATACCGCAAACCCTATACCCCATACCCCACCCCTGTAACCTATAGACCCAAACTCCCCCAAACCATACCTAAACCCCAAAAGTGTGTAAAATACTAGCCCTGAATCATGAAAAACAGCCCAAAAGGCTATAAATCTACATGCTTTAGGGGTCCAGGTACACCCTAAACCCTAGGTTTGGAGGTTCGCTGGCTACAAAGACTTCAACCGTGATGAGTCAGGCCGAAGTTTCTCTCCTAGAAGCTCCAAGTACCCAAAGGCTATTTCGGTTTAGGGTTTAGGGTTTAGCGTTTAGGGTTTAGGGTTTCGCATTTAGGGTGGGTTTAGGATTTAGAGTTGAGGGTCATAGGCTTTAGGGTTCAGGGTTTTTTTGGCAGAAATACAAGAATCTATTCTGATTTTGGCACCTAAAGCTCAAATATTGAGGTGCTTGGACCCTTAGGGTTGGCCAACAGTGCAACTTTAAACTTCTGGGGCTGCCTTATATGGTTTCTAGAAAAAAGTTCTAGGGTTTAGGGTTTAAAGTTTAGGGTTTAGGCTTTAGAGCTTGTTATTTTGAATTGGTTGTTGGGGTAATCGGGATACTATCGTCCGCAGTGGCTTAACATATTGGTTACCTGGGGTTTAGGGTTTGGGGTTCAGGGTTTAGCGTTATATTGGGACGATATAGGGACTAATTATAGAGTATAATAACGGGGAATCAGACAGGAGCAGCACTGAACATGACATGGAAGCAGGGACGGTTCTTTGGCACTTAGAGCCGGAAATCCTGATACTACAGTCCTCAGTATAGTGTAAGATTATAGTCGGAAATAGAAGAAGAGGATGTTGCTGGGTGAAACCACCAACAACACCCTAAACCCTAAGCTTGAAATGCTCAACCTTGAACCGTGTGCGGAGAGTTATGGCTTGCTTATAGATACAGTCTCGTACCCGTATGGACCCCCAGGGCGCAGGTGATAGAGTTCAAAGCTATTGGGCGTAGCTCAAAACTCTATAAGCTGTAAGCCCTAGATCCTGAACCGCAAGCGCTGAACCTTATACCCTAAGCCGCAAGGCCTAAACCTCAAGCTAAAACTCTGTGCCCGAAACCTGGGCTCGCAGAGCTTTGGATCTTGCGCGCTTACGACACAATAGGGCTCAATTTTCAGTCAGGTTTAGGGTTTAGGGTTTGGTGAAGACGTTGCGCATATGTGGCGCCCCGAAGCATAGTTGGCTCATGGACTCTTTGACTTCCCGTGGTAGATCTAGAACTTCACCTTCCTAAACTGCTCACTGGTGCTTGAGGAGAATCAAATGGAAAAGACAATGGAACAAGAAATGGAAACTACTGTATGAATGGGGTGACAGTGTGGATAATATAGGGATACATCTCCCCAATTCTTCACTCCCAACTCTAGCTTGGACACGATTTAAGGTTACCTGAACTCCAAAAGTATGTACAATAATGCCCTTTATGGCTATTTTTAGGGGTTCAGGGCTATTCTTTTACATACTTTTAGGGTTTAGGGAAGGGCCTTGCAGACTAAAATTGCAGGAGCCAGCATGCGTTAGGGAGGGTTTAGGCATGCTGCTGGGCTGCTGGGGTATGGTTTCTGGGAGGACATTCTGTACCACATCATCCAAGTATTTCTGTTCATCCTTGTGTCGATGGAGCTTTTGGGAACACATTTTGGGTTTTCCTTATTTCTACATTCCATTTTGTTGCACTTTGGAACGGAAAGCGGAAAACCTAAACCCTAAACCCTAAACTCTAAAACGCTAAAACCTAAAACCGTGTGGCAGTCATCCCATGTCATCTCTTAGTCCGGAATCCAACCACCACTTGGAGGGTCATGGGGACTTAGTAAGTAGGTTAATAATGGGGATATTTGGGTTTAGGGTTTAGGGTGGGATTATTATATGGCTTATAGGGGTTGTTAACCTACTTACTAAGTCCCCCTGACCCTCCAAGCAAATTCCCAAACCCTTGGCGGCTCCAAGCCTTTAAGGTTGTACGCCGTCAGGGTTTATAGTGTTTACTGCAGGGGCTTGACAACCGTTACTCTAGCTTTCTTATATATTCAGAGTATTTCAGGGTATAGGACACCTTGAATGGGCCTCGACACGGTATTGGAAAGTCGTCAGGCTTTCACATGACTTTGGGCCTTGAAGTCTCTGATTTCAGCCATGGATTCCTCGGGTAATAGTTGTCCAGGGACGATTGCCCTAAACCCGAAACCCTAAACCTCAAACCGTAAACCCTAAACTCTAAGCCCAAAACCCTGCGCCTAAGCCTGAAACCCTCGAAACCTTTGTCGAGGGACGATCCAACGTCGATTTGTCTCTGCCTTTCTTAGTTGCTTGTGCTCCGCAGGGGCCCTAGCCGCGGGTCCAGGGTTGCGGGTGACAGAACAGAACAGATGGGAGTTAAGAAATGGAAAAGAACATGAATAATTTTATCGAGATAGCTAAACGGGCTATTCTAGGAATTCATGCCTCCAGACTCCAGTTCCTCTTAACAACTAGTAAGTTTAGGGGTTTAAGGGTCTAGGGATTGGGCAACTGGGCTGGAGGGTTAGGGGTCAAGAGGTTTAGGGGTTGGGGTTCAGGAGGTTCGAGATTCAGGGGTTGAGTTAAGGGGTTACGGAGGTTACAGGAGTGGGCTTAGATGCTTAGTACTTAAAGATTCAGTGCTTGAGGTCAAAGCCTTCAAGGGTCTAGGGGCGATGGCTTCCTAAACCCAGAATCCTACACCCCAAACTTAAGCACTAAGCTCTGAACCCTAAGGGTTTTGGACTGTTTTTTGAGGTTTTGGGGGGCCTCTTGCTCTGGACTGGCGACCCGAAACCGTGGATTTTTGGCTTCTTGTTCAGGCCAACCTGGCAGGTGATAGTGATGATGCTGCCACTCGTCCTCGTACCACCGCTACAAGCACTTGCTCTTTATCCCACGCCCCTTACCCCTTGCTGCTTACCACCGCCACAACCTCTAAACAACTACAAACGCCATTGTGACGCTTAGATTCTTCAACGCTGAGGCCATCTTGTTGCGACTCCTCGCGCAGAGGGTGGAAACTGGAGAGCCGCTTTGCGAACAGGTAGGAGAGCTAAGGCTTTAGAGGTTTAGAGGCCAGGATGTAAGGTTTAGGATTTAGGGCTTAAAGTTTAGGACAGGGTTTAAGTAGAATCAGAAGGAAATGGTGCTATATAGGGATAATGGAAAAGAAAATGGAAACTTCTACAATGTCTTACTGGGTGGGGGATCCACCTAAGTAATAGCTAGCGGGCCGAACTTCGGTTTCCCTAAACCCTAAACCCTAAATCCCTAAACCCTAAGCTCGCGAGTATCTTCCGGAGGCCCGGATTCAGGATTTTTTGAGGTCTGACAAGTAGGGTTGAGGGTTTAGGGTTGCAGGGTTGTAGATGCAGGGTTCAAACTACAGAAAGCTAGGGTTTGTGGGGTCAGGGTTGATGTTTCCATAAGGGGATAGGCACTTGCAGCCCTTAACCCTAAACCCAAAACCCAAAACCCTAAACCCTAAACCCTGACAAGCCATCACGCCGCACAAAGTGTGGCCATGGTCATGAGCCTGGACCAACCTTGCACTCAAAGACCCCAAAAGCCTACTTGGAGGACCATGGGACTGAGTAGCTACTTATAACTGGGGTTATACGCCTACGTATAATTGGGGTAACCCCTATAAGCCCATCTGAGGGGATTATAAGCAGGGTTATAAGCCCAGTTATAAGTGGTTACTAAGTCCCATGGGCCTCCAAGTACACCCTAAATCCCTAAACCCTAATCGGTGTGCCCTGTGGCATGGTTCTGGACTTGACGTTATGATGCAGGGTCACCTCCTCGTTGCATGAACGTCAGTCATGGTTTTGCGTTTAGGGTTTAGGGCTTAAGGTTTAGGGCTTAGGATTAAGGGTTTAGGGTTTAGGGCTTAGGGTTCAGGGCAGAGAGAAAGGATCCTGTTGACTTGCACATGGTCCGGTTGTCGAAGTCTGCTCCCTGTGTGGGTAGCCTAGATATTAGGAGCTGCATGATAATGGGAACCCAGAGAGGAATCGTAATTTTGACAACTTGGTCCCCACAAGCATGTACACAAATATCCCAAATCCTTGAAATACAGTTCAAAAGGCCATTATTTTACATATGTTGGGGGTTCAGGAACTCCTCACAGAAGATGTATGACTCTTATAGGGCCCTCATAGGTTTCGGGCCTGCCGAAGCCCCCTTCCTATCAAAGCCCTAGACTCTATCTACCCCTAAACCCTAGACTGTTTAGGGTTTAGGGTTTAGGGTTTAAAGCGGGACTCCCTAAAGACCGATTGCCCAAATCTCAAGCATTCTGTCCATTCAGCGCTGGATCCTTAGAGAACCGTTAGAGTTCAGGTTTAGGGCTTTGATCCCACTTGTCAAGCTCCGAGAACAATGACATAATCAGAACATAGAATGGCCCTAACATAATCACCTTTATTCCTTATGGCCACTATTCAGGTACACTTTAGGACGACGGGGGTGTATGAGATCAGCTTTAGCTCACCCTATTTGAGGACAGCCTGACAACAAGCTACATGGGATTACTTTCCTTGACCATGTGAATACCCTGATCCGTGAACCGCAGCCTCAATCCTGGACCCCCCTAAGCTCTAAACTCTAACTCCTACTTGAAGGCCCAGGGGAGTTAGTAAGTATAGCATGCCTGCTGAGCCCTCAACCCCATGAATGTCCCCTTTAACCCCTTTATAGGGTCTGTGCTTCTACTCACTGAGTCATCTGTTCCTCTAAGTGGGCTGCAGTTAATATTAGGCTTACTAAGGGACCATTAATAAGGGGCCCTTTGGTGCGTAGCTCCTAACATATTCTCTCTGATAGGGACCCATGACAGTTACATGGAAAATATCGATCCCCATAATCCCCTGCCTATATAAGCCCAGTTTCCATTTCATTTTCCACACTCTTTTCCATTCGGTTTTCCATTATTGAGATGTATACAGTATATCCCAAAGCCCTATAAGCCCTAACCTCTAAACCTCAACCCTAAACTTTCGACCCTAAACCCTAAATCATCTTAGGAAGCTGAACAGAAAGACCCCCGAGAAAGCCTGCTAGACACGAAAAGAGTAGACGGGATTGCTAAACACCCTACTTGGAGGTCCATTGTACTTATAACCCACTTAGTCCCATAAATACAGTTACCCTAGATATAATTGGGTCATAACTACAGTTACTAAGTAGGTTATAAGTAAAACGGACCTCCAAGTAGGAGACCTGGGATCCTCTAGGCCCTAAACTCCAAACCCTAAACCCCAAATCCTAAGTCCGCAACTCTCAACCCAAAATCCTAAACCCCAAAACCCCAAACCCCAAACTCCAAAACCCCTAAACCCCCAAGCCCGAAACCTAAACCTAAAACTCTAAACTCAGGCCAGGGCTCACTTTCGCGGAGCTACTGGGATTTAGGAGCGGAGTCTGACGAAAAAAATGGTAAATTATGAGGGTTCTTTTGGAGAGGATGTAGGATTTAGGGCCCCTTTTTTAAGGGGATGTAGGATTTAGGGCCCGTTCGAGGGGATGTAGGATATAGGGTTTCGGGCTTAGGATTTAGGGTTTTTGGGTTTAAAGTTTCGGGTGCGTGCGAGGATGTACTTAGGATTGAGGCTGTGGATATTAAAGGGATGGATGGTATAAAAGGATGTCTATGGGGAAATGGCCCTAAACCCTAAATCCTCTTTGTATGAGCCTCTGTAGGTCCTAGTTCCGGATATTTGGGCTCTAGAGAGGGTAATTACTTTTGGGTTTAGGGTTTAACGCTAAACCCTCAACCCTGAACCTAAACCCTAAACCATCCTAAACCTTAATCCTAAACCCTAACCCTTAAAGCGGTAGCCAAAACCCCAAACCCGAACCCTTAAACCGGTAGCCGTCGGGCTGTAACCTACAAATCCTGAATCCCAAGTCCCCAAGGGTCCAAGGACAGGGTGTAGGGTTCTGGATTTAGGGTTTGGGGTTTTGGATTTAGGTATCAAACGCCGCAATCTCAGTGGCATTTGGTATCCGAAGCCAACATATTGAGTCCTTGGATCGTGGGTTTACGTAGGGATTCCTAAGCCCTAAAAGTATGTCAAATAATCGCCCTAAACTTTTAATAATAGCCATAAAGGCCATAATTTTACATACTTTTGGGGTCCAGGTAGGGTTGAGGGGTTGGGGTTTGGAATTTGGGTTTAGGCTTTGGATTGCAGGGCAATCGCGTGCAGGGATTGTGGATTGGGGTATCTGGAACTAGGACCTACAGGGGCTCATACAAAGAGGGTTTAGGGTTTAGGGCCATTTACCCATAGACATCCTTTTATATCATCTATGTTGAGGGGGTGGGTTGAGGGATTTGGCTTAGGGCAGTGGTAGGGTTAGGGGATTGGGGCCGGGGGGTTTAGTGCTCACAGTTCAGCGATTTGGGTTTTGGGGTTGAGGGTTAAGAAATAGGTGTTACCGTTGGGTTGAGAGTCGGGCCT
Source organism: Symbiodinium pilosum (assembly GCA_905231905.1). NCBI lineage: Eukaryota > Dinophyceae > Suessiales > Symbiodiniaceae > Symbiodinium > Symbiodinium pilosum. Next base: position 59,859 of record CAJNIZ010021491.1, read on the forward strand.
CTGGGATTGACGGTTGAGAGGTTAGGAATTAGGACTGAGGGCTTAGACATGACTAGGGCGTAGGCATTTGGGTTGAGGGTTTAAAAGTTGATCCACGGTGACATCAGCGTCAGTACAGGGACTATGGACAAGCTTTTATTCTGCTGATGCTTATTCGGTTCAAGTTGTGGCCATATCTGGAGTGGTTGGCCCGAAAACCCTAAACCCTAAACCCTAAAGCCCATCTTGGCAGCGTTGGAAGAGGCCTTCCAGACACAGCATTGAAGGTACCATGAGCCCTCGGGCATTAAGATCAAAACCCTAAACCCTAAACCTTAAACCCTTCACCTCAAACCCTAGACCCCAAACCTTGAACCCTAAACCCCAAACCTTGAACCCTCAACTTCAAAATCCGAACATCAACCTTTACCGCCCCCCAATGGGGGTTTCTCAAAATCAGGGGTCCTTTCTGGAAGTCCTTTTACAAAGGGTTATAGTACTGTGAGGTCTACATTCGGGTCGCCCTAGTTAAGGAAACTACCAACACACACATAGCACTTGCTAATATACAGGAAGCACTAATTGGGAGCTTAACAGCCATTATTCCAGGTGCTTGGGAGGTCTAGGAACATCCGAAGTCCGAAGCCTAATCCCTAAGTCCTACCTGGACCCCAAAAGTATGTGAAATAACTGCCTTTTGGGCTATTATTAAGGGTTCAGGGCTATTATTTTACATACCTTTGGGGGTTTAGGTAAACCCTAAACCCTAAATCCTAAACCTTAAGTCCTAAATCCTAAACCATGTGTCCTGGCCAGGAGTGAATTTATGATTGCTGCCGGAGCCTCACCACTTTCCTGTACAGAGGGTTTAGGGTTTAGGGTTTAAGGGTTTAGGGTTTAGTATATAGATTTAGGGTTTAGGGTTTAAGGGTTTAGGGTTTAGGGTTCAGGGTTTAGGGCCTAATTATGGAGTACTAAAATTCAGGCCGTAGGAAGTGGAATGCGCGTGTTGGGGAAGCGTGTGATGGGTAAATCCTAAACTCTAATCCCTATGAAGGTTACTTGGACCCTAATGTAGACCCACGATTAATAACCCCCCTCCTTTTAAGGGCCTAAATATTAGGATTCCTATTATAATCCCTATCAAGGGAGGGGGTTTATTAATCAGGGGTCTACATTAAGGGTTCTCTCCTTGACCAACCAAAAGAATTGCCGTAGCTTATCCTAACTGGCCGGCCTTCAGAATATCTAAGTATTTTCCCGTATTGGTTGGGTCATTCCCCCTTACAGTAACTGTTACCACAATGGGTTATAGGAGTTATAAGAACCCCTTTAATAAGGCCGCTTTAAGGACAGTTACTGGGAGGGGGAATGACCCAACGTATTGGTTTCGTGAGGGCCCTGTTTACTAATATTGTTCCAATGGGCTCCAAAGGCCAATCAAGCTTGGCACTCCGGAATTCTTGTGATTAGGATTCTTTGGATTCTGGGGTTTAGGGTTCAGAGTTTAGGGTTTGGGCTATATACTGGGGAGTTAGTAGGGAATAAGGAAAATATTTTCCACTTATGTGGGAATTGTATTCCCTTATTCCCTACTAACGGCCGCTAAGTGTAGGTGCTCATAATTACAACTGTTTGCGGGTAATGAGTAATGAGCAGCCTAGCTTCGTTTTTTGTAGTGTCTGGTGTCCCTACTTCGGTAAGGATAGGAACACTGTAGCGGAACTAGGGAGCTTAGTCCTTGTGAGCATAGATACTTGTGCTGAAGACAGACTGCCCGCGTGTGTGCTACAATCCTCGATGAGTTTGAGTATCAGGCCGTACCAGTATTGCAGAAGTCATGACCGCAACAGTTCAATGCAAGAACGAAGCGATTTTCTGACCCCAAACCTTAAACCTAAACCAGCAAAATTAAGTACATAACAGTGAGTCTTTGTTTGGGCTCCTTTTGGGAACCTTCATGGCAAGATAGGTTCCAGGGCATGATCACGAATCCTAAGCCCAACGTCCTCGACCTCAAACCCTAGCCCCAAACCTTAACTAAAACCATAGTAAGCCCCAAGCCTTGGAAACAGAAACAAAAAAAATAATCCGGAGTCCCACGTCCTAAGCCGTGCCCACAGTAAACTCTTTAAGCACTAATCCACAACCCACAAGGCTTGTGTGAACTGCTTGTCGTTGACAGCCGCGCTCTTCGTGGGCCCGCTTGCATGGAGCTCAGTTCGAAGGCATTCCTCAAAATATGGAGGCTTGTAACGTTTAGCGTTGGCAGTTTAGCGGTAAGTGATTCCTTATTGGGAATAGCTTCAAAGAACCTGGTATGTCGTTTTGCTTTTGGGCTTTAGATCTGCTTTATAGGTTTTGAGGCGCCTTGGATTCCAATCCAAGTCTGTGTGTAGTTATAGGGGATTCAAAATTGGGTGATATGGCTACAGGGACATGTATGGGTAGGTTATAGTTACCTCCAAGGACAGGATTGGCTATGGGGGTTTAAGGAATAGCTGGCGATATGCATAGTCAACCATGGTCTGGGTAGGCTTTAGGGTTTACGGATTGCGGCCTGGGGTTTATGGCTTAGGGCTTGTTAGCCCTAAAGCCTAAGAATCGTAGCGGTTTTGAGAACCCTGAGCCTCACGTACTGCTGCTGAAAGGTGAGTGGGGGAGAGAACACAGGCACCACTATAGCGGATTGAATTATTTCAGGGGTTATGGCATTTTCCGAGGGAATTGAAGGAATCATTAAGGTGCACTAGGGATCATTAAAAATGCATTTGGAGATGATTGCAGGGAACCACGCTCCAATCGTCTTGCAAGATTTCCTCCATCAGCACGCAGGCCCTCAAAAAAAGGATTTCGTCGCGCTACGATGAGTAACGGAATGTTTGGGTAGTCGATCTTGGGCAGACAAGAAGCCCCTTCTGTAATTCCATCTGGACCACCGTCGAAGGCTGAGGTTTTGAGGCTCGTGGTTTAAGGGCTCGGGCTCTTGGAAGGAGATTCTACCCATACTTTCCTTCGCGCCCATCAGAATCATAGCCCGAATCCAAGAACATCGAGGAAGTATAATGAGTTCCTATTTGTGGGGTTGTGGGAGGAGCAAGACCAGTTGAAGAGACTGCCCCGTAGCGAAGTGAGAAGGGAAAAGCAGAAGGCATAACCAGCAGGTAAGACAATGAGTAAGATTCTATGTATAGGCTCCCCCAAGCCTCACCTGGTACGGAAATCAAGACATGGTAAAGTTCCATAGTCTCCCCCTACAGGGTATGGACAAGCCTGCAGGGGGGCTTGCACAGGTTAAGTGCTCAATTTTCTGACAGACATTTTTTGCAAGAAGATTTCGAGGTGGGTTAACATCAGGCCCTGAACCTTAGACCCTAAACCCCAAACCCTAAACTCTAAACCCTAAGCGTTAAACCGCAAACCCTAAAGCCGAAACCGATGCATGGGGCTTCCCAACTGTCAACTACTCTGGGAATATAGACTCCAGCTCACATGCAACTTTCGCTCGCTGTGAGCTTTCAGGTCCAGCATGGCTTCAGCGTCCTCAAAGGCCACTTAGGGTTTAGGGCCTCGCGTGGTTGGGGGTGTAGGGTTTCGGGGTTTGAGGGCTTAAAGCTTTAGGGGCTTAACGGTATACGTGTTTGGCATTTAGTGTGTAGGGGGTTCGGGGGTGTTGGGCCTAGACGTGAGGATTTGAATGGTTTCAGGGGGCGGGTTTACGAAATTGCGACGCAGTCTGCACCCTGGCGATAGTTATGGATTACAAAGGGATCTCAGAGGATGGGGTTCGTGAGCGTTTTATAATTCGGGCTAGCACCTCACCTATAGTTGGGGCAACACTAAACCTTAAACCCAAAACGGGGTTGCCAGGTGCAGTGTTTGTGTGCGTTTGTTTTTAGGCTCCTAGCTGGCTGTCTTGAGGTTACGACAGTATCTCTGCATCAACTGCTGCTAGCACGCGGTGCGAGCCGCGCAGAAACATAAGTCCCTGGTCGATTGATTTGCTGCTTGACAGGATTTGCAAGTACCCACGGGACTCCCTACAACGCAGCGATTTGCGCTGGCTCGTCTGATGGGTCGGCTATAGGCCATACTCTCCTATGTGAAAGTCTACTAGTCACAGCAATCCCTAAGGGTCCAAGTACCTAATAATCATATACTTACCCAAAACCTATACTATAATCACTATTACCCAAAACCCTAAACCCTAATTATTGCTTAATTATTGGGTCCTTGGACCCTTAGCCTTAGCCAATGCTGAGACATCCTTGACATCCAACGAGCCAAAAGGCCCGAACCACACGGTTGAGGTTTTAGGGTTGAGGGTTTGCATGAGGTATGGGACACCCTAGACCCTCAACTCCTAAACCACAAACTTGGGCTTCGAGGTCTAAAGTCTTGGGTGGCTTGGATGGTAGGGATAGGGGATACTTGGAGGCCCATGGGACTTAGCAACTACCTATAACTGGGATGATAACCCTACTTATAATTGGGGTAACCCCTTAAAGCCCATTTAGGAGGATTATAAGTAGGGTTATAAGCCCAATTATAAGTGGTTACTAAATCCCATGGGCCTCCAAGTACGATGCTGCGTGACCGGCTTGGGGATCTTGCTTCTCCCAAATTGCAGGGTTCAGGGTTGAGGAGTTAATCGCCGAGTTGTTCCCCTCAAGCTTTTCCGGTCTTTCATGGAGTAGAGTAAACGAAGGACGCCAGAACCAGAACCGTGTTCAAAGTTCATGTGTGTTTGTGTGTCTGTCAGGGATTCTTTGTTTGGCCTAGCTGTACCGCCAAAACAGTTTGCACGCTGCGAAATTGAAAGCTCCGCAGCCGCAGAATGATAGATTAATAAGCCCCCTCCTTTTTAAGGGCCTTAAGATAAGGACCCCCATTATAATCCCTACTAGGGGAGGAGGAAAATTCACCAAACCGCAGTTTGGAGCCTAGAATCTTGCAGAAGCCTGAAGATTCCTTGCGCAAGGGTTTAGGGTTTAGGGGTTTAGTTTAGGGTCCAAGACTCTAAACCCTTGAAACCCTAACTCTAAAACCTCATGACCCTCAACTTTGAAAAAGCTCTTCAGAATCCCCCAAAACCTGCCCAGACCAAACTCGAACCTATCCTTTCCCTCGCAGCGAAGGCCTCCAGTACTCCAAGCATGGAATTCGAATCAGCAAAGGGAGAATGGGGTGTAGGGCTTAGGGCTTTTCGGGCTTTAGGGGCTTGGGGGTTTAGAGTTAGGGACTTAGGCTTTGGGGCTTAGGATTTAGCGTTTAGGGCTTAGAGTTCAGGAAAACGAACCATGAAAAGGACACTGCTTTTTTTTTTCTTCTTCTTTTCAGCGGGTGGGGGGGGAGGGGGAGGGGGAGGGGGAGGGCTAGAAGAAACAGGAGAATGAAACCTCAAGTCATGGTCAGATAATATCCTGTACTGTCTCATAGGCTACGAGTAGAGACAACCCTTACTTGGATGCCCATGGGAATGGGACTTAGTAACCACTTGCAACTGGGCTTATAATCCTACTGATAATCCTCCTAAATGGGCTTGCAGGGGTTACCTCAGTTTTAAGTATGGTTATAATCCCAGTTATAACTAGATACTAAGTCCCCTGGGCCTCCAAGTAACTCTAAACTCCAGACCCTAAAGCCTAAACCCGCACCCAAAATGCTAAACCCTTAAGGTGTGTAATGTACTTATCTAGACTTCAAAAGGCTGGCATTCTAGCAGCCCATGTCTGAAACTCCAGGGAGTGCGGGGTACAGGGCCAGAGCTTTTAGGGCCTATTCTTTTGGGGTTTGGGGTTTAGGGTTTAGGGCTTTTAAGGTTTCAGGATTTTTGGGTGTCTCCCAAGTGAGGTTTAGGGACTTAGGGCTCATGGGATGTGGGTCCAACAACATCAAACCTGTACGAGCCCTGACGCACGAGGATATCAGCCTTTCATCACAACGCGAGGAGGCCATCGGCATGGGAATAAACGGGTAGGGTTTAGGGTACCCTAAACCCTAGAGCTAACATGAACTGTAGTCTGAACTCCTGCAAGGCTGGTTATACAGGGGCTTATATAGGGGACCATTATCGGTTTAGGTTTTAGGGTTTAGAGTTTAGGGTTTAGGGTCTAGGGTTGAGGGACTATAGGGCTTATTAAGGGGCATGCTAGGAGTTTAGAAGAGAGCTCACATGGAAAAGCAAACGCGGGTCCACATAGTCTACGGCCCTGGCAAAAGGAGCTTCGTGGGCTCCTGTTCCATGTCAAGGTTTGGGGAGGGTAACACTACTGATGTTCAAGGTTTAGGGCCTTTACCCTTTAAAGTCTACCCTAAACCCTAAACCTTAAACCCTAAACCCTAAACCCAACTATACTTGAGAAACGCTAGGCTTCTGTTGTGTGAGGAACTCACGAATTATGGGGTTCTGAAGGAGCTCCGTGCTATTAAGGTTCAAGGGTCAAGCTTTGGGGTTTAGGGTTACAGCTTGGGTTTAGGGTTGGGTACTGCCCCTACCCAGTAACAGTCTATATTAGGGGTCCTATTAAGGGCTATATATAACCATATTGGAATTATTATCCAGCTGTTACTGAGGGGGGGCAGTACCCAAGGTTTAGGGTTTAGGGCTTTCTGGCTCCACAAGGAGGTAAAATGATAGCCCAAAATCCCTTAAAACGGCCCAAAAGGCAATGATTTTACGTTGGATTTCACGGCTAGGGGTGAAGAGTTTCTGAGGTTGGGGTTTAGGGTTCTGGGTTTAGGGTTGTTATTACTCAGGATTCTTTGAAAAAAGGTGTTTGTGTCCGGTATCGATTTGCAGTATGGGCGGGGGCAGAGCGGCATATAGGGTTTGGAAGAACCCCTCAAAAATTAGAAGAGCTCCGTGCTGCGAGACGGAAGAAGCCCTTGAATTAACATCCGTGGATGTCCTCTTGCATCCCTCCCTAACCAAAAATTCGCTGCACGGAAACCCCTGTGACACAAATCAACTTTCAGGCTTGAATGTTGGTTTGGGCATGGTTCAGGGTTTAGGGTTAACCCTGAGTTGAAAACCTGAGACTCCTCAATCCAGCAGCTCAACCCAAATCCCTCACACATGGTTCCGCACTCCTAAACCTTGCCAGGCTTTTGGGTCATTACTCGCAACCTCGTACTCGCGCCCATCACGGAGGCTGCTGAAGTTTGGTGGCTGCGGGATGTAATGGGGTTTGCGTTGTAGGGTTTCTGGGTGATTGTTGGACATGGTTGTTAGCTCTTGTTGTGCTACAACCCAAGATGGTATGTACTCCAGCAGCTTTTATATAGCAAAAGCCAAATAAGGAATGTAATATTTGGAAAATAAATCCCCTAAGGCTCTTGGACCTTCAGAATGGGATCCCAAACCTTAGCCCCCAAAGCCCAAACCTTGCCCCAGAAAGCCCCAAATAGTCCTAGGAGCCTTAGGGTCTAGAACCCAGAAAGGAACAGAAGATTGTGGTTGCGATATCGAGAACCCGGGAAGGGAGCCTGTTTCCGGTTGTAAAAGACAACAACCTGGACCCCTAAAGTATTTAACATTATAGCCTTGTGGGCTGTTTTTTATGGTTTAGGGTTATTATTTTACATACTTTGTGTGTTTAGGAAGGAGGGATATGGTCGTATTGTTTTTGAAAAAATCACTCTGAGGGTCCAAGCACCCAGCGACATACACGTCCCCCAAACCTGTACTACGGGTACTGTTGCCTGAATCCCGAGTATTCAATTATTGGGCACTTGGACTGTGAGGTAACAGGTTTACGGTAGACTGTCGGGGTAAATAACCGTGGGTTGCGTTTCAGGTCTCTATATAGCCGCGCGGTTAGGATCAAGGGAGTAGGTGAATGTGGGATATTCCTGTTCAGGTTCTTATCATACTAAACTCTAAACACGAAACCCTAAAAAGGAATCTAAAGCCAAAATTCTGAATGGAAAGAGTTTTGCCAAATCCTAACCCGCAAAGGATCCATGGCTCAGGGGCTCTGTTTAGAGCGCCTCGGGGTTTCGAGGGGTTGGACTTGCCTAGAAGACCTAAACAGTCCAATGAAGTCATGCAAAGCACAGTAAATAAATGAAAGAAGTAATCGGAATATTAAAAGACGCTTGTAAATACAACATTCTTTCTGAGGAAGTAAGCATCTGCATATACAAGGAGAGAGAGAGAGAGTCTGAATCCTGAAAAATCCTGAGCCCCAATTTGAAACCAGAGACCTGGCGCCTTGGCTTGGCTTTACTTGCTTCGATAGGCCTTCTGAAAGCCTGTCCAGGTAGCTCGGAGATACCCTAAACATCCCTAAGCTCTAAGCCCTAAACCCCTAAACCCCTAAACCCTACGCCCCTAAACCCTGAACCCTAAACACGATGGTTTCTCAAAAAAAGTTGTGTTTTCCCGGAGTCCACAGATTTTTGGCGGACTGGAAGCAGATTGTGGAATCCAGCTCGGCTCAGGTTTCTATAGACGGCTTAATTTCCCTAAGGGTCCAAGGACCCAAATAATAGGGTTTTAGGGCCCAAATACTATAATGTCTATGGTATTTGGGCTCTAAAGCCCTATTATTGGGTCCTTGGACCCTTAGGGTTTGAGAGAGTCTCATATGGTTGTAAGCCCTAGGGTCCTAGAGTCCTAGAGGGCTAGGCTTAGTGGTTACCTGGTTGTCAGTTGGGAATTAGGGAATAGAATCTCTTTTTGGCAGGTTTCCCCCCAGCAGAAATCCTCAACCCGAGAGCCTAGGAGATAAACCCTCAACCCTAGACCCTAGGGGTTGTCCTGGCAAGGAGCAGGTGTGTTCGTTTTGTGTACCTAGACCCGGGATTCCGATTTTTTGTAGGGCTTGCCGCAGAGCATGGGGTTGAGGGTTTAGGGTTTGGATTTTGATGGAAGACTGACCCCGATGCAGAGCAATGGCATACTTGGGATCCAGGTTTTAAGCTCCAGTTCCTCAAATCCCAAACCTCAAGCCGTACCTTAAGCCCGAACCATTAACCCAAACAGTGAACTCCAGGCAATATCCCAGAACCTGACACCTGACACCTTTTTCTGCTGAACCCCAAAAAGGCTTAAATGTTGTCTGAAAGCCCCGCTGCCAACCATTCAGCCCGAGATGCCGAGCTCCTGAGCTCTGAACCATATAAAGGCTCTTCGGCTCTTAGCCTCATAGTCCCCCTTAGGTAGATCGAATATGAGCCATAGTTTAAACTCCTTAAAGAATGTTATACAGGGAGTTACTTAGGGGACTATGATAAGGGTTATTAGGGGGTATACTAGGAGTTTAGACTATAGCTCATATGGCTTAGAGTTTATGATAATAAGATCCCTGTATACCCCTTCTTCTATCTACTTAGGGGGGGACTATAACCCTAAACCCTAAGCCCTAAGCCCTAAACCCTAAACCCCAAACCCTAATTGCCGCACAGGAGTTCGTCTTCCGCGCTTGCTTAATCCGGCTATGGGTTGGCAACCCAAGCTCCAGTATTCCCTAAGGGTCCAAGTACTCTTTTAGGGCTTAGGGTTTAGGGTTTAGGGTTTAGGGTTTAGGGGGTCCAAATCACCCAAATAATAGGGTTTTAGGGCCCCAATACCGTTAATAGTACAGCATTTAGGCCTTAAAACCCTATTATTTGGGTCCTTGGACCCTGGCTACATCTGGCTACATGGAGAAATTTGAAAGAGCCGCACCCGCTTAGGGATTTTCTTCTTTGGACGTGGATTGAGAGGGGTGCAGAGGTTGAGGGTGGGTTCAGGGTTCCGGGGTTCAGGGTTTGGGGTGAAAAGGTTTTGGGGTGTAGGGGTTTGGGTTTTCGGGGTTCTGGGATGGAGGGTTCACGATTGGAGGTTCATGGACTTAGTGCATCTAGAAGCACGCCAGTACCTAAACCCCAAAAGTATATAAAATAATCGCCCTAAACCCCTAAAAATAGCCATAAGGGCCATTATTTTACATACGTTTGGGGTACAGGTGGGTTTTCCTTCCCCAAAATGAACGTATCGTAGCCATCTTGCTGCAATCCTGCTGCAGTGATGCAAGTACAGGAAGCGGCATTCCCGTCACGCGTGGGCACCTACTTGGCGTCCCATGCGACTTAGTAACCACTTATGACTGGGATTATAACCCTACTTATAATTGGGGGGGGGTTTAGGGTTTAGGGGTTTGGGGTTTAGGGGAATCCCTAGAAGCCCGTTTAGGGGATTATAAGGAGGGTTATAAGCCCTGTTATAAGTGGTTACTAAGTCCCATGGGCCTCCAAGTAGAAGAAGTACACAAAGGTGCCGTGGGGATGTCTTCATGGGAAGCCTTGTCACACATGCTCCTTGCAAGTAAGTCTTGGTTCGCCATGCTGTCTGGCAAGGCCGTCAAGGGCAGCTACGGGAACTTGAAGAAGTTTGGCGATGATGCCCTTGCAATCGAACATGCCTACCAAAGGCTATGTGCTGCAGTCGCCCTTGCGCCATCAAAGTACAGGTTTGGAGGCGCTGGACTGCACATGCGTTTTGAAAACGCGAAAAGAAGACAGTGCTGAATAGCAGCGCGAGCACGGTGCACATGGACGTTGCGGTGGACATTGCAGAGAACTCACTGGGCCCCAAAAGTAGGCAAAATAATAACCCAAAATCCTTAACAATAGCTCAACAGGCCCTTCTTTTACATACTTTTGGTGTTCAGGTAGTCCAGGTAAACCCTAAGCCTGAAACCCTAAACCCTAAACTACATACTTTTGGGGTTCGGGTGGCAACAAGTCTTACTCGCATCAAAGCCGAGCTAGAACCCTAGCTGTTGGTTTTCGGCTCACCTCAACTTAGGGGTTGAGGGGGGACAAAGGGGTTCGGGGTTTTAGGGTTTCGGATTTGAGGGTTTTGGGTTTAGGGTTTAAGGGTTTCTGGGTTGAGGGGTTTAAGGGTTTAGGGGTTTAGGGGTCTAAGGGTTCAGGGTTTAGGCGGGGATTTCAAGAACTTTAGGGGTTCCAGGGATGAATTAAGGCTTGGGGGGGGTTGGGGTTTAGGACCTACAGAGCCGAGGGCTTGGGTTTACCTGTACCCCAAAAACATGCAAAATACTGGCTATTATTAGGTGTTTTAGGGCCATTTTACATACTTTTGGGGTTTAGGGCTTACAGACTTGGGGTGCAGGCTTTTGGGGCATGGAATTTTTTTGCTTTTCGTAAAATTGCAGGGTTTCGGGCTGAGGGTTGAGGGCGTAACCGAATAAACGCCAAGGTGTCCAGTGTCCGGACCGTTTCTGGGAAATTTTGTGGGATATCTACGGGAAATCATTTTCGTACAAAGGAAAATCACGCTACAACTTCTTTTTTCAGCCCTTTACACTAGCAAGCCTCCAGAATGGACATGTTAGGTATGATAAGGTTGACTACTACGCTTAGTAGGGACTGTTGACATATGAGCGCTGGTCACAAGTATAGGACAAAAACTTCGGTCACTGTAGGGGCCTGAATGATTACCAATACCATTTGGAGTTGATTTGGGGTAGCATATACTATGGACCACAATATTGGTAATCATTTAGGCCTCTATATCGCGCTTGCTTTTGCGCTCCCGTGCATGTCGTTGGAGCCTTTACTCCTGAGCAACCTTAACCCTCACCCTAAACACCCGATCCTTACTGCGTGGACCATGTCTTCAGCTCACTTGGCCCAATCTTGGATCACGTTAGCAGCTATGGTCACAGGCAGAAGAGTTCTACTTCACGCGGTTTAATTGGGTTGTTGTTACGGAACTACTGTAATAAGGAAACCCTCTTACTTATTATATACCTGCATTATTATAACTCCATTTGAAGTTGCGTGACAGCAACCCAGTCCAGGATTAAGGGCTTGTTTTTGCAAGTTACATTTTGAGGGTCCTTCTGCGGGCGGTCATGACAGTCCCGTGACGGCCCGTGACATCTTCCAACACAAAAAACGGCCAGCAGAAATTGTCCAACATCTAAGCAAGCGTGATAAAGATTATGCGCCCTGCAGCCTCTGTTTCAGGGCCTAAATACTACAATCCTAGACCCTCCTCCTACCCTCTATTAGGGCCTAAGTACCCATTATTAGGGGCCATATATCCCCATTTAAGGGTACTAGGAGGGTCCCGGATATTAATTGTACTTGGGCTCTGAAACTTGGCCCCTTAAAGCTAAACCTCAGCTCCGATCCCAAAAGCCTAGATTCCAAACCCACAGCCGGGAACCCAAAACCCAGAACCCAGCGCCGGAAAACCTGAAACCCTAAACATCTATACACTTGAAGGCTAGACCCTACACCCCAAACCTCAACCCCCAAAGCCCAAAGCGCATTTCCTAGATTTATTAGGGTTTAGGACCGGATTTACGGTTGAGGGTTTATCCAAACCCCTGAAATAGCTCTAGCCGCAGGTGAGTAGTATTTGATTTGGGGAGATTGTGGTACCCAAAATAGAGCTAGATGATATCCTCCTTTTGGGGCATAGCATTTTTATATACGGAAACTAATCTTTACTGGGTTCAGCCAACAAAAAAGTGCTACTAGGTGTCTGCTTCACTCCCAATGCTGGCGATCATCTTCTGCAGCCCCTTTTGCTTCGCCAGGGGCCCTTTGGGATGGGCGGCAGGGGGGAGGGAGTTTAGGGTTTAGGGTTCAGGACTTAGGGGTACAGTTTTGGGGTTTAGTGTTTTGGGTGTTGGGGGGTTAGGGCTTCGGGTGTACAGTTTGGGGGTTAGTGTTTTGCGTCTCGGGAGGATTTAGGGCTTATAGGCATAGGGTTCAGTCTTTTGGGTGTTGGGGGGGGGTTAGGGCTTCTAGGGTTTGCAGTTTGGGGTTTAGTGTCTTGGGTGTTGCAGGGGTAAGGGCTTAGGGTGTACAGTTTGGGGTTTAGTGTTTTGGGTCTTGGGGGGTGTTAGGGCTTAGGGTTTCCAGTTGGGGGTTTAGTGTTTTAGATGTTGGAGGTTAGGTCTTCGTGTGTACTGTTTGGGGCTTAGGGTCTCGGGTCTAGGACTTCTCAGCTGAGGTGCTCTCGTATTTCGCCATGTTGAACTCACATAATGGGTTGCAAGTAGGCTTCGCAGCCCCCTGCATGCGGGTTTAGAGTTCACGGCTTAGTGTTCAGAAGTCTTTCCTATCATAACTTTGTAGCAGCACCCCCTAAACCCTAAATCAAACCTGAAGTTGGAAACTCAGTTGATGGTTTTGGGGGTCTAGGGCTTGTACACTTGACTTTCCTTGACCCTCAATCCCCAACCCCTCACCCCTTGAACCCTCAAAGCCTATCTCTTTAACCCCCTCATCCCTTTAGCCCTACATGAGCCATAATCTAAACTCCTTAAAGGGGGTTATATAAGGGTTATATAGGGGACTACTATAGGGGTTATTAAGGGGGATACTAGGAGTTTAGACGTAGCTCACATGGTTTTTTGTCCCCAAAGCCGTTGCATCCTTACTACAGGAACTCCCAAATAGGTGATCACAATGGTCTGGAATCCTTCAAATAAACCCTGAACGCTAGACCCTAAACCTCAAACTTTTTGCCGATCCCAACGCGCTAGATCATGAAAGTATGTAACATAATAGCCCAAAACTCCTTAAACACGGTTTAGGCTTTAGGGTTTAGGGTTTAGGGTAGCCCAAAAGGCAATTGGTTTACATTTTGGGGGGTTCAGGTAAGCCCTAAACCCTGATCACTTCCTAAAGATTCCTCAACTCGACAGCCACTTGCCAAGTCGAATCCCTCCATGCTTTAGGGATCTTTATTGGCGATCCAGGGACCCAAGAAGGTACTACAATTTTTGTCAACCTACCATGCAAGAGCTTTCACAAATTTGTGGGCTTTTTTGTGGGAGTCCTGAGAAGGATTAGCTGACTTCGGGGTCATATTTGGAACCTCTTTTCAAACCCTAAACCGTAAACCCTAAATTGCGGCTCTCTTCATGGAAGCCGCCATGTAATACCCTAAGGGTCCAAGTACCCAATAATTATATACGTGCTCAAAACCTGTACTATAATTACTATTACCCAAATCCCAAGTACCGTATTATTGGGTACATGGACCCTTAGGGATATGGATGCATGCCGAGGCCCTTTCGCATACTCACCACTTCGTCGAGCACGTGCGGAGGAGTTGTGCGGGCTGTCGTAAGCTCTCAAACTCCAACCTGAATGAGAAGCCCATGTGAGCTATAGTCTAAACTCCTTACAGGGGGGTTATATGGGGGGTTATATGGGGGATTATATAGGGGACTACTATAGGGGTTATTAAGGGGGATACTAGGAGTTTAGACAATGGCCCATGTGAGGGGGTGAAGGCTTAGGTGCTTCCTGCCTAGGTTTTGCAGGTAACCCAGATCAACCTCACGTCTTGAACTAAATTTGTCCTGCCGGCCTGAACAACGTCCCAAAATTCCCCGAACGGTAAATCCGAAGCCTCATGCGCTCCTATTCCCCACTTGGAGCTTCAGGGTAGCAGTAATTCATGTGTGAGTGTAGTTTTTATAGCCATATAGCCATTCTAGCGGACGAAGGGGGCTCATTCTGTAACCACAAGTACAGCTATAACTACTTGAGCCCCAAAAGTAAGCAAAATAACAGCCCAAGATTCATAAAAAAAACAGCCCACAAGGGCATAATTTTACATACGATTGAGGTTCAGGTAAGTACAGCTGTAACTATTTAATCTGAACCCCAAGTAAGCCCTTCATGTATCGGAGGACCCAACCCCCAAACCCTAAACCCTAAGCCCCATACTGGCCCATACTTCCCCATGTATTCCTACATGAATATGACTTTATATGTATATGTTTATATATATATATATGTACACGTATGGATCCCCACGTAGCTTAAGCGAATCTTAAGCAAGATATCTCAGTATTTTCCGGAAGGACACGGAGCAAGAAGCAGGCATTGCTGCAGGCTCGGGGTGGAACACACCTGCGGATTTCCCTGACCTAAATGGGTTTAGGGTTGATGTTTGACTGAGTTCACTATGCAGGTCCCTATTCCATTTTCCATTTTGTATACAGGTCCTTATATGACCTTCCGCGAGTTTGGGGAGCAGTAAGTTCACATGTGGTGTCTCAAAAAGGGGGTGCAGTTCAGGGTTTGTGGGTGCAAGGGTTTAGATTCTGGCGGGTTATGAGAATTCCGGTTCGGGACTACCTAGAGAATCCCTAAACCCTAAATCCTCAACCAACCCTAAACCCTAAACCCTGAACCCTAAACCAATCTCCTACATTGTTTTTTTCCAATGAACTCAAGGGCTTGATGGTGCCCCCTACAATATGATCCCCTATCTAACCCCATGTAAGGAGTTGAGACTACACCTCATAAAGGGTGGGTTATCATAGCGGTCAGTCCCAAACCCTAATCCCTAAACCCTAATCCCGAAACCCTAATCCCGAAACCCTACTCCCGAAACCTTAATCCCGAAACCTTAA
>CAJNIZ010021502.1:0-21399 GCA_905231905.1 Symbiodinium pilosum
TTAGGGTTCAGGGTTGAGGGTTTAGTCTTCAGGGTTTCTGCACGAGAGTCGAGGGGTTTGAAGAGTTTAGGAAGGAGGGTTTGGAGCTCGGGCGCAGGGAAAGCACTTAAGTGGGATTAGGCGGCCACTCATTGCATTTCCGAGCTCCCCTCGCTCATGTATTGTCGAACTATGTGCTCGTTTCCTCTACACCGATAGTGTTCAAAGGGGAGGTATATCTAGTATAGCAATGGAAATTTGGTTATGCAGAGCAACAAAGTGCGCACCCTATGACAAGGTATAGGGGGTTGGATTATCAGGCTGAATACAATACCTTGAAGCCCCTAGCCAACCAGTTTACGTATAATTTGTTTCATTCCTTGGCATTTACTTCCCAAAGTCCTTTCAACAACAAATCCTGCCTCAACACCCTGTAATCAATTCAAATCACCACTAAAATCCTTTAACCCTGAACCCTAGACGGTGCTTGCATCACGCTGCTTAGGAATGAACAGGTCAATGGAGGATGGCATGGACACTGTGGCTTCGCATGTTTTACAGGGAATTTATGTAGGGGCCTAATTACTTGGAATGAGGTTGGGGGGGTATGCTAATTTGTAGCTGTATAAGGGCTGTCTTATCGCTTTTCTTGCCTTCTGTTGCACGGGTAAGCGGATTCTTCGCGAGGTTGTGACAAAACAGTTGAAAAAGGCTAAACGAGTTTGGTGTTTGGCCGCGCTGTCGGCCAAAGTCCATTCTCCGATGGTTGTTGGGACCATTAAAGCATCAAACACGAAGCCCACATAAATCCTTAACCCTAAACCCTAAATAGTAGTTTCCATTTGGTTTTCCATTCTCCCCCTATGACCCCAATATATACCCTATACTCCCTATGTAACCCCTATATAATCCCCATAATCCCTGCAGTTACCACTTTCTTTTTCATTCTCCCTATGTAACCCTACATGTGTCAGGAACCCCACAGGACTTGCACTCTGAGCTGCTGATGTGGTTCGCATCCACATCGAGCCCGAGATCCAGCATTTGGGCAGCAAATTGCTGCGAGAAGGCTTTCGGGTCCAGCTGAGACACGCCTCAGAGGTCTTGGGCTTGGGTTTGTAGAGTCTAACTGTAACCCCAAATACCGACAGTTCTAATTATGGCTATTATAGGTAGCTCTCAGGATAGAAGGCTACAGGGTATGTTGCCTGATGCCGGCCCTTCGCTTGTCAAGGGTCTGACATGTACCTGCTCCATTGAGCATCTCTACAATCACAGCCGAGGGCTTCAGCACTCACGAACTTGAGCCCTTACGAAGAGGGCCACTGAAAGACATTCGTTGAGGCGTTGAGGGATCAGGCTTCCAGGGCAATATTGCTGAGCCCGTGGACTCCCCCCCCTCCAATCCTGAAAACCTCGGTAAAACTTGAGCCTTCAACCCTTCAGCATTTCCTTCCTAATTCTCTACGGGAGCACGCATTCCCCAAACATCATACATCTGTGAATTACAAGCCTCGTGAAATTACATGAACCAGCAGAAGGCACGCTGACGAAGCTCTTCCAGCGCATCGCCCGACACTGGGAGGAAGAAAGCGCAGGCCACCTCCCCTTGAGGTCGGTCCTCTCCAGCCCATGCACTGGTGAGTTCTTCCTTCCCGAGAAAAAATCCTAAACCCTAAATAGCAGTTCCCATTCTATTTTCATGATCCCAGTATAACCCCAATCCCCTATATATCAAGCCCAGGCTGATTTCTAACGCTTTCTGGACTACAATTCCCGTAGCTAGGCATTTGTCCAGCTACATTTTTGTCTTGAGGAGTGTAGAAGTTCAGGATGAGAGCCGTGGATTAAGTCTGATGAGGTGCCTTGGCGTTTTGTAAGGGGCACGGGGATTATGCAACGCCAGAGCCTGGTGATCCCCAACTGCATCGATTCATACTCAAAACTAAAGAAACGCCTCAGATCGCAAGATATCATGACAAGGGAGCAGCAAACTATTTGCTAAATCCTCCTGACCCTCCAAGTATTTTGGGACCGCTTCTTTCTGTGTCCCTACACCCTGTACCCTTTAAGCCTGAACCCTTTAACCACAAACCCTCTGCTTCGAACCCAATCTCCGGCTGTTCCACGGCTACCGCGCCCGCAGCGACCAGCTCCTCTGGCAGCAAAGGTGGAAGAGTATCCCAGGGTTTAGGGCTCGGTTTAGGGTTTGGGGCTCACCTACTGTGGTCTATATAAACCCCTTGCAAGAAGGGTTTAGGGTCCACCTAGAGTAGTCTATGGAAGCTCCTGAAAAAAGATGATTATTATACTAAAATATCTGGTACGAAAATCTTTGGCATTCGGTACATTGCCTACGCCACGTGCGGTTGTGGAAGGGCTGTTGCAGGAGCTGGTTTGCAGGATTTAGGGTGTGGGCTTTGGGCTTAGGCTTTATTATTTATGTGTTAGGACTCATGGATTAGGACTTACGGTTGCAATGCAGGCATAAAGGCTTAAGGCGAATGATGATTTGCATACAGAATTGACATGGGATTTCTTGATTGAAAGGTTCCCATTGTGCGAGGCCGTCACTGTACGGGGGGTTCTATCTTCTTGTCCGTCCGCCGGAGCTGCCAGAGATTTCGTGTTAGGTCTACATGAGACATCCGTATCCACTCGCATAAGAAATGGGGAGCATAGCGTGTGAAGGTACCATGGCGCAGCCCTGCAATCCGCCTCGATCCAGCCATTCCACGTTCAGACCAAGCCCGACTTGCAATGACACTAAACCCAAAGCTCTGCACTCCACATCTCCAAGTCCAAGCCTATCCCAGCCCGAGAGGATCACGCATTGTAGGGCTATACACCTAGAGTTGTACCCCTGTCCTCTTAAAGAACCCTGCGAGACTACGTTGGCTCATATAAAGGCTAGCTATGCCATATTCGCCAAGGATTTCAAAGTTATGGCTCCCGGGCCTTGGGGGACTACATTGGTTCGTATAAGGGTTATATGGAAATATTGAGGGGAATTGTATAGGGGCACCACCTTATGGGCACAAGGATGCCCCACCTAGCCATCCTCCCGCTAATATGAAAAACCACCCCCCCTCTTATCGTGAATATGCCACTTGTGGTATACGACAATGTAGTGGGAATACCTACCATTAGGAGGTGGGTGACTTTAAAGTGAGGGGGAGGGGATCTATGGATACCTGGACCCTACGGTATTTCTGTGGTACATGTCCCCAAAATCAAGCTTTGCGTAGGGTCGAGGTAATTCCACCCAAAGCCCTAAGGCCCAAACCCTAGACCCCAAGCCTTATACCTTGTAACCTAAGCCCGACTCCAGCAACCGCGGCGGCCGAGGATCTACCTGGATGTCATCGGCCTTGATGCCCCCTGCTATCTTCCCAAGAGCAGTCTTCAAGGCTCTCAGTCCCTGTGTAGGCGTGAGGACCTTGGCATGGTTGCTTTTAATCGTCCAGAAGTCATGTTTTTAGGAGAGGTGTCATGTGGAATTTCTTATGGTTCTATCTGCTGGGAGGAGTGTATGTCTTGCAGTTTGGAGTGCAATTGTTCGTGGGCTTGAGGTTGCAGGTATAAACAAAACCTCATTATCTGGGTTGCTGTTAAGAAACTTCAATTAAGTTCGTGAAACATGGCTGTATAGTATATAGTAGGGTTTGCTTATAATAATGACTGAATTTATGTTCCTTGACGGCAACCCAGTGATTCCTCAATGCCCGACTCTCGCCAGAGATCTGAAAAATCAGCTAACGAACCTGATACTTCCGAATATCCATGAGACAGTGGCCTGTAACCCCAAAATCGTGAGCATACGCGATACTATTGGCTGTTTTCGGAGATCTCCTGTTCGACTGAGAACATACTTGAACATGCCCAACTGACCAGCTATTTGTGATTGTAGGGCCCGACTTAGTGCAACATTTAAGACAAGCTAGGCGCATCAAGACATGCAAGACATCAAGCTCTCAATCAACTTCCTACTTACACCCACATGAACCACTTAAACCTGTCATCGGGAAGCCTGGAACAAGCTCATGATTTTCACAAAGCCCAAATTCCCCAGTAAAAGCAGCTGTGTGCACGTAATGGCTCAAACTATGAGGGAGGGTCCACGAATGCTAGGATCATGCATGCGCAGACACCCCCTCTCCCCCCAACCAGAAAATGTGAATTTCAGATACCACACGCACCCAGTCTGTAATCGTTCTTACCTCAGAACCTTTAGAAGACTTTCTGTCCTCTGCAAGAATTTTGTAACGGTCTCTAGAAAATACTGGTAACACAGCACCCTAAACGACGACCATCCATAATATTTTCTGCCTGCAGGCTCTTAGGCTCCACTCCTGTTGTAGCTTCGACGCCTGTGAGCTTCTAGGTGTGGGAGTTTATTTTGGGGGTTTGGTGTTTCGGTATGGGCGTACAAGATTATGATTACCTAGGGATGTGCCCCTTTCGAAGCTGAAAGAGCAGTGTTCACCAGGGCCTCATGGTTCCCCCCCTTGATCTCAGTCTTGTCTTCCCCATCCCCAAACTTCAAACAACTATAATTCCCCATACTGCAAGCTCCCATGTCATTATTTGATTCTCCTCGAAGGGGGCAATATATCGCTAAACCCTGAACTACCCAGCCCCCTACCTGCGGCTTGCTGAAGTTAGTTTACCATGAAGAGCCTGTTGCCAATATCCCTTAATTATAGAATTCTAGAGTATTCCCTAAATTTTACCAGGATCCCTGATATGATGTGAGGTATATTAAATTATGTTCCCCAATTAAGGGACATGGGGCTTTCTGGGCCCTCGTCCCCAAGCCCCAGCCCCATTTGACAAGACATGAAGGTGAGGCATCCAGGCTTGACACTGCCAGAGCTTGGGGTTTAGGGTTTGAAGTTTAGGGGTTGTACGGTCTTGTGATACTATAACAGTTTCCATGTCATGTTCCATTATCCCCTTTGTAAGTTGCTGCGTTTCAGTAGTCAAGGAATCCTGGCAACCAGTCTCCTCATCCGGACTCTCTGTGAACTCTGACGTAGAACAACGGTGAGATTTCAGTTTTAGGGGCTAATTTCGTAGACAAGCATGCTGAGCAAGAGCCCTTGAAGACTGCGACAGGACGCCCCACATGTGTGTATATATATGTATACCATGTATATAAATATACATATATTATGAACATGAGATGCTAGCATTCAGGAACATCTATACCTTTCTATACCTGTGTGCATGATTTCTTTGGTACACGCCCTCTTCAGCCACTCCGCTCCTACTTCACATTCTGAACTCAGAAACCACAAACTATCTGAGGTAGGGGAGAACCCTGCGCTTGCTGAAGCAAATTCTGTGTTGGTTTAATTAGTGCGTGGAATTTTGGTTCATGCAGACGGCTTAGGGCTTAGAAGGCAGGGCATGTTCATGCACAGTTTATGCAGGTACAGCGGATCAGGATGATGTATCTGAACCTAAACCATGCAAACAGAAACTTACATCCAGAACTAGAATCTGGGTTTCTACGCTTCATCTGAAGAAACCTATAGCACCCACATTCCCATTTACATTAGCTCCCGAATGATGTGCGCATACAGAAGCACATGTGCAGGATGCACAAATGTATGCTGTATACTTTAGGTGAATGCTAGGTATTCAAGGGCAGCACTGCTTGTACAAGTCTCGGCGGCCTCGGCAGAGCCACTAGCAGCAATCCATCGTCCGCCCGTCACTGGGTCAGCGCTGCTGCCTGAGACTGTCCCTAAGTTAAGAATCGAAGATGGAGCTTCAATTGTGCGATTGTCATGCAGCGCGCGCCACACCAAATTCATAAACAGGACAACGAAAAAAAAAAGCCGTCACCATCACCACCACCGCCACAACCGCCGCCGTGGCCACGGCAACTGCTACTACTGGCAACAGTTTGCTTACCATACTCTTCTTTATACACTTGTAAATATATCCATCTCCCGGTGGGCTCAACATGCCTAATGCCACCACCGCTATACGCAGTGGCAGCCTGCAACAGCATGTGGCTCCCGCAGTTTCAAGTCTGACCTAGGTTAAGAACTCTACTGCAACAAGACGTTTCGTATGACCAGGATTCAGTTGCTCCTTGTATTCCTGTAGCTAGCTGGAACTTGAGGGAGGTAGGTGAGCAAACAATTCCCAATGGCGTGGGGCTTGATATTCCCCTCAAACCCTCTCAAGCGTGCGGGCGTTTGACAAGCAAACTCCCATGCTTGATATTGTTCCTCGTGTTCATCTGCAACTATGTACAAGCCATCGTACGCATGCATTGTGTGTGCCGAAAGCATATGCTGAAACTGGAAGCAAATGACATGCAAGAAAGCTGTAACGAATGGCAGTGAAAAGCAGAAGGTCACCAGCTGCACCCATCTCACATGAAGAGGCTCATATGGACCAAGGACGTCTTGGTCTGTCAGGCAGCATGGGCAGTAGAATTAGGCGAAGAGCGTCCAAGAAACCAAGACTCCCCGGACCCGGACATTGCAGCAAACTCCCACCAAAACAAATTAGAGGAACCCCTCTCGCAACAAA
Organism: Symbiodinium pilosum; assembly: GCA_905231905.1. Classification (NCBI taxonomy): domain Eukaryota; class Dinophyceae; order Suessiales; family Symbiodiniaceae; genus Symbiodinium; species Symbiodinium pilosum. The sequence goes on from CAJNIZ010021502.1 coordinate 6,532, forward strand.
AAGCACTAGTATTCCCAGGGTCAGTACGGCGGCCTCCTTTGACAACCCTTCATAGCTTGGTTTTTGAGCGAGCTGCCCATCCACGCCAGCTTGCCAAGGGACTCAGCGGATAGCACAGCTTCAGACAGCCAAGCACAGCACATCTTGGAAACACCCATGCTCTTCTTAAGGAACTTCTCGGGTAGTGACCGTGCACCAATTACACCACGGTGCTGTCATCGTGTGTATGTGGACTTACTCACGTGAGGAGTTTTCAATGTGTTGTTGTTAGTGCGGGAGCGTTGTGCCCAATGGTCCGAACGGGTATCAAGCACGGAAAAGGCATGCCATAAACATCCGACCCCTGACATTTTCCCAACCAACATGGTCGCGCCCCGCAATCGTGCGAAACCTTCGTATGATTTCCCCTTGTCAGTCCAAAATGCTACTCCTCATGAGGCCATAAAGACAAACCTGTTGCATAGTTGTTTTATGTTGCTTTGACAAGAGCTGCAAAATTCAAACGTGAATCTGGACGTGTTGCTCGTACCAACCACCGCGCCACCAAACTGCTGAGACGCTACCCACTTAAGATGGAGAATGTCAAAGTCCTAAACCAGGATTGCGACACTGCTAAGCCCTCACCGCACACACCATGCCGTATTTACCTGCAACCGCACTACTTGCCACGCATCGTAAACCTTACAAACTCTAACCACCCCTTCTGGATAGCCCCAGGGCCCAGGCAAACTGGCTCTTGTCGTCCGGCACTTTGGCCGCTTTCGATGCCAAGGGCTGGTTAGGACCCAGCCAGAGCTCCACCACTGCCTGCGGGAGTTCCCTGGAGATGCAAGACTTGTTGTTGTTGATGCTGCTGTTGTTGTGGTTCTTGTGGTGCTTGCACCGATGGTAATAGGAAAAGGATTTTCCACTGCAGCAATTAGTAGCAGTAGCCGCAGCTGCCGCAGCAGTTACCAAACCTTACAACATCAAAATACTGATCGCTGACGACCCTTCAAACCTACAAAGTCCATTTCCCAAACCCCTCGAACTCACAAAGACCTTAAAACCCTACGAAACCCTATAAGCCCTACACCCTAGACGTTAGCCTAAACCCTACCTGTAACCCCGACTACCTACCATTTAATGGTACTTTCCCCGTCAATTAGGTAGTAGCTATAATCCAAAAAACTATAAGTATTTGGCGTTACAGGTATACCCAGCTGAGCATACCCTGAACCCTAACCACCTGCTCCCTGAACCTCTTTAATTCCCTAGGCCTCCAGTTACCTAGATAATGGGTTCTGGGTCGTTTATACTCTGTAGTTTCGTAGCCCAGCAACCCTAAACCCTGAACCCTACAACCTAAGTCCTAAAAAGTCCGAAGCCTAAACCCTAAATCCTGAACCCTATACCCTAAATCCTGAACCCTAACTCCCTCCCAAACAAAATCCATCCTAACCCCTAGGGCTTGCTATCAACCCTTGAAAGTCGGGCCGTCAAGCCGAAATCCACCGGCTGACGGTCAGCGAAAATCTCCAGGGTGGACACGGACAAAGCCATATCCTTGGGGCTTCAGTTTACGTACCTAGGGTTTAGGGTTCAGGGTTTACGTAAGGTTTAAGGGTTTAGGGATTAAAGTTTACAGGGCTTACGGATTGGAGATCCCAAGTTAGTTAGTAGGAAAAAGCTCATAGAGCTGTAGGTAATATTGGGCCGTTTTTGCAGAGGTCGGAATGCCAAAAGCTTCGGGAAAATCGTTCAGAATCAGCTCTTGTTTGCAAGGGGTCGGAATAACAAAAAGTTTTGGGCCCCCAAATAGACATGATGCATCCTTGGCAAAACTTAGCCTGGCTTTTAGCTAAGAAAACAGCCTGCAGGTGCTCTCTGAGACTACACTTTCTCCTTGACCAGGATACCTCAGGAGGACCCCCCACCCTGTAATAGTGGTCTAAGAGGAATATAAGAGGACCCGAATATAATCCTTATTATTATCCCTTATAGCCACTATTACTGGGTGGGGGGTTCACCTAAAGGATACCTTTCAAACTAAAAGTCCCTGAGCTTCATGCCTTGAAGGATCTAACTTCCAGAGCTCCAGCACCAAAGCCTCTACCTACAAGGACAGATATCAGAGGAAGCCCAAATCCAGAAGCTAAGGGCCCCCAGCTCCCCCTAAACTGCCTTTTCGGGATTAGTTGAAAATGCACGCCGTGAATTTTCGTGGGGTGTCTAGCAGAGGCCGGGATTCGCTGACAACATGTGGTTTTTGGGGGTCAGAATAATAGTAAACTTTTCCGATTTCAATTGGTTCGAATGGGATTGAAATACTTGGATCTCAAAGTGGCTTGAACAAGATTTCCATTTGATTTGAATCAGATTGTCAACGGGTGTTAATTGAGTTTGCATTGGGTTTCATTAGGTTTGGGTCTGTTTTTGCTAGATTGTTACTTGGTTTTATTTGGGTTGCAATGTCTCTTATTTGGACTCACTTTTGCTTAGCTGGGTTCCAAACGGATTTTAGTCAGTCTTCACTTGGATCTAATTGGGTTTTGGCTGGGTCTTAATTGGATTTCGAATTGCCAGAACTGGATTCTCCATTGATTAATGAGGTTTTAATTTGAGTTCACTCCAATTAGGAGTTACTTGTTTTTACTTGGAATTTCGATTGACCTTAAAATAGGGCGATGGAAGGGGTCAAAGAGAATAGCCCAGCGTTTTGGGGGCGGCCCAGAACAAAAGAGGTCCAACGTCAGTTGGGGTTACGGGCCCCTACAACCCTAAAACCATGAAAATTTAACCATAAATTCTAAACCCTAAATCCCTAAAACCAGAAAACCCTAAATACATAAAACCCTATAAACCCTAAAGCCAAACCCCAATAAACCCCAGCAGCCACCAGCTGCTCCACCCGCCGTTGCAACGTGGAAGCTCCGAGGCCGCCAGCTCGGCTCGCCGCCGCAGTGCGCGGGTCCAGAAGCCTCCCGCATCTGGGGTTGAGGGTTGTATTAGGGGTTAAGGGTTTTTTAGAAAGATTTTTATAGGGCTTTTATAGCGGGTATTGGGGTTTTATAAGGGTTGTTAAAGGTTTTACAGGGGTTCGATTTTTTAGTGCGTTGTAGGGTTTTTCTAATGGTTTATAATGGTTTTTTAGGGTTGTAGGGTCTAGGATTAAGGGTTTGGGGTTCTAGGCTTAGGGTTTAGGGTGTTAGGGTCTGTGGTTTTAGGGTTTGGGGCTTAGGGTTTCATAGGGCTTAGAGTTTGGGGATGAGGGTTGTGGTTTTGGGGGCTTCTAGGGTCAAGGTCAAGGGTTACAAGGGTTTGATGTAGGTTGTATGTTAGGCTTATAGTTTAGGATTTGGGAGTTTCTAGGGTCTGGGTTTCCAAAGGCTTGAAGTAGTTTATATATATATATAAAGGGTTAAGTGCACGGTACACATAGCTTTGTCGAGGGCAATTCTCCCAGCCTCCGCTGGCGTCGCACCATCTGCAGCTTTGGAGCTGGAGCCACTTTCCTGGCGAAAGGTTCAGGGATGTAGGGGTTACGTTGCAGGGGGTTGGGAGGGTTGGATGCTTGAAGCGTTCCATCCACTATTGTGGTGACGGCCTATGCCACCCTTCAACATGCTGGCGGAGGGAGGGGCTCCCTGCGGCCACACTGAGAAAGCCGTTTCTGTGTGGCACACTGCAGAAATTTGCAGAGTGGATGGGTCCACCCTCTATACGCACAAACAATAGGATCTATACAGTAATCCTTGTTATAGCAGCCCCCAAAACAAGAAGTCTGAAATCTGGGACCCCCCTCATCTGTGGTATCAGGTGTAAAGTGTCAATCGAAATTATGAGTGTATGTCCCTCGCATGAAGTCAAAACCAAGCAGGTTTCAAGTGGGTAGCTCGCAAGTGGGTCCCCCTCAGAAAGCTCCTGTACAAGTGCTGCTCCGGGCGCTGACAGCCTCAACATGTATACAGGCCTCCTAGACGTGTACTATCCCCATACCATAACTAGATGCTTGGTAGTGCTCTTGACATATGCATCTTGCAGAAATCTTGCCAAATATTGGCCGGAGTCACTGCCAGCTTCTTACAGAATTCAACATCTGGTATCTAAGAAAGGTCCAGTCACCCTAGATCCGTCAAAGTACTAGATTTTCATGCTTCGGATGTGCAATCCGACGTTCCAGACACTCAACTCGACTTCTCTCTCCTCAACCACTCGCAACCCCCTGAACTCTAAATCCCCTAGATCCCATTTTGCCTTGCCTTTTCCCTGCTGCCGGATCGTGCCCTTTGGCGCCTTGATTGCATTTTGTTTCGTATGGTTAAGGGTTTATGTCTAAAACCCTGGACACCATATATAGACATTACAGAATTCAGACTCTCTGGGTCTACTGCTAGGTTGTGTATGGATGCTGAGTGGTAAAAACTTCTGCTTTGATCCTGCGCGAGCTTTGGGAGGAAAGGGGCTTTGGGAGGCCGAAGGCCTCGTGCCCTACGGAGCAGAGACCTCAAGACCTCAAGCAGACTGCCCCCAACGTGGTACCAACTGGAGGGCTCAAAGAAAATCCTCACCTCAAAGCCACACCAAAGCGACATTAAAGGGTCCCGGTAAGCCCTGACCCCTAAAGCCTTAGCTAGACCCCTAGACGTGCTGATGTAGGTGCTCGTCAGAAGAGCGCGGACTTCCGTGGAGTCTGTACCATCCGCACCCCCACCGTCGTCTCCGGCAGTGTCCTACATCGCTCCATGGTGTTGTTTCATACTTGGAGCTCCGTGATAGCTACACAGATATAACCGAAATTTAGGAACCTCGAACCCCACATCGAAACACCCGAGAGCCTTCTAGCGATGGACTTCTTCAAGTAGGGGATGCCTGTTCTTCTTGAACATTTTCGCAACTCTTCCTGTAAGGACCTCGCAAAAAGCGCACCTTTCCTGAGGGACCCCCTATGCCTATAGCCCCCATACCGAAGAGTTCCCAAATATCCAAGGGTTCCCATAACAAGGGTTGCACCATTATTGGGTTCCACCTTGTGGTTCCCGTACAGAGATGGAAAAGCGGAATTGAGCCACATTACATACTTGACTATAGAGAAAGAATTACGAGGGAACAATCTAGGCAATCCAGGCTTCTTCTACAAGACCTCACGCCCACCTCCCACAAGCAAGCAAATGAATGAATCTGAACCAATGAATCAATCTTTTTGTCTCCGCTGCCATTGCCCGAGACTCGAGACGTCTTGGTGGGAATGTGCCAAGATTAGGTTCCCGAAGTTTTATTCTGGCAGCTAAGCCATCCTGTGCTTACGACCGTGCCAAAAAATCACTTAGCACTAAAAATGCCACCCCCCCAGCCCTGATGACGAACCCCAGTATACAAGGCCTCCTGTTCGGAATGCGTAATATAAGGTATGGGGGGGGTGCTATGGTGCTATAAGATATATATACATATATATATATATCATTGATAAGAATACCAATAATGATATTATTATGGCAGGATTAATACAGGAAACAAGAGGCGGCCTGTGCAGCCTTTCCCACGCGTCTGAGGCAAAATGACGTCTCTGATAACGCTAGCGAGGGAAGGCGTCCCGTTTCAACTAGCAGTCTCCATAGCCAAGGGGACCGCAGTATATAGACCCCCCAAAAAAATGATTGAAAGGACGCCTTAATTTTGGAAACCTTTCTAGCTGTAGTTCTCAGAGGAACCACAATTTCGGCACAAGCCCTATGAACTCGCTCATGCTGCTGTTGGACATGCGCCCTACCAGAAAAGAACAAAAAACTATCACTCTGCCTGAGGCACCAGCCAGAAAATTTGGCCACATGCACCCGTCTCTTAGCATCCGAGAAGACTGAAATCTACTGGTATGAGGTCTAGGACTCTAGAAGAGTCCATCTACCAAGAACTGGTCTTCTGGCTGCTGGCAGCAGCTACTGCAGCATCTGGCGCGCTCAGCATAAGCCAGAGGGTCATAGCGACTGATATCACATCTTTTTTGGATGCCAGGGACGACGTGTGTCAGCCGTTCAAAGCCGACGAGAGCAGGCTGGTGCCTCAAGCAAATCAATCTCCAATCCCTCAACTTTTCTGGGTGGTATTCTGAAGGCCCCTCAACGTTACTTTAAACTAGGGTTCCTTACACCACAAGAGGGGAGATGATAAGTCGTCCTAGGGTGCCACTTAGTTTGCTCTATGGTGCAGGGCTGTGCTTGCTACGGATAAGTTTTGCGGCGTACAGCGTGCCCCGAAATCATGCTAATACTGTTCCGCACCCCAACCGTGGCTTCAAGAAACCCTTCTGATGCAGTGTACGTATCAGAGCTAGTGATGGACTTTTGCGGGGTCAGCCAATTAAACAATGAATCCCGAAACTCTACCTGGAACCTGCGGAAAAAAGGGAATCTTATAGGACGGACGGAAATTGCAAAACCCAAATTCTGGGCCCCTAAGAACTATAAGGGCCTTGCTACAAGCGGGTTCCGCAGGATCCGGGCGTCTCCTACACTGCTGCATTCCGGGCGCCAAGCCCTGGACACAGTGTCTTGCTCACGCTTTGTTGGGAATGAAAGGATGCATTCTTAACAGGCACCGTCGCAGGACTTTTGAAATTTTGTTGGAAGGCACAAAGCAACTATGTAATAATTCGTTGCCTCACTCCTGACCGGATTCCCAACGAAGCATGGGTAAGGTTTAGGAGGTGTTACGGACATTTGGAGTGGCCAGTCGCTGCGCACCGCAAGAAACTGTTCAGAGGCGGGTGGATTACTGCCCGCCCTAGACCGTGTGCTGAGTACCTTGGAGGGCGCCATCATCTAGGTCTAGGTTTGGATTGGTTGGGAGTTTCTCCGCAGAATGCACATAGACTCCTTACAAGAGACCCCTACGCGTCAACGCGGAGTTCTATCACCCATGACTGTGAGAAGCCCCCATAGGAAGGTTCCTCAGAGTAGGGGTATCCTTCCGGAACCTGGGAAACAGTGGCTGTAAAGTGAGACTGGAGGGATTCCTCCCAGTATGATACAAAAAACATGTCAAAGTTGATTCAGTTTATCATCCTTCAATTGCTAGGGCTTAGGGCTGTCTAGCGCTTAGGGCTGGTCTATGTCATGTTGAAGGTCCAAGAACTCCTGCTCTGAGGACCCCTCACGCACACAAAAACACAGATCACAAACAACATGGCGGGCTGCGCTAGCCATCATATTCCCTAATTCCTTCCGATAACCCCATATTTATTCCTATTCTAACCGATAACATATAATATAATGGTTTCCGCCTTTTTTCCCTAAATTACGGTGGCTGACAAGGTGACTTCAGACTCCAGCCCTGGACCCGGGATCTAAACGGGAAAGTGCGCAGAAACTGGTCCCCTCCAGCATGCCATCCAGAACCGATGGCCGATGCTCACTTCATGATGTAGAAATTTGAATACTTAAAGATACCTGCAGCTATGCAGACGGGGTGGAAATTGAGTGTTCTGGCGGGCCCAAGCCCCAAACCTTTCATCCAGCACCATGTCTATGTCTGAAAGCATTCAAGTTTCTACATCACACATCGTGCAGGTTGGGAAACAGCTTTGAAAGTCGGCTGGGAGGTGCTGTACAACTGCCCCCTGCCAAGCTAGACCTGCACTGTGAGGAAAGGGCTTCCATAGTGCTTAGTAGAGAACGTCAGGAGCGGATCTTTTGGAAGGGGATTGCTACTGTGGATCTTAAATAAGAATACTGTACGCGCTGTTCAGGATACTGAACTATAGGTTGCACTACACGGACCCACGTCCTCGGCTCCCTACTAACAACCAGGGAGTGGCGAGGCTAGTGTTGCCGGGGCAACAACGGAATTCTTCACATCATGATTGCATGTCAGTTGTCCATAGTGCGAGGTTGTCTCGCAGAAGTGACATGATGAGAACCACATCCTTGTAGTGCTCTTCAGGGACGCCGTCGAGCTCCGCAAGTGCATCATCAAACGCCTGCTTGGCCATCCTTACTGGCCATAGAACCCTTGGAACAAAAATCTCATGGTATAGACTTCTGCTTCAGCAGGATGATAAAAAGACCTCCACAAAGGAAATGCTGTCTGATCACCTTAGCAGCTGAACAGCGGCAGAGGTTTGTCCCAAAATTTCGTAGTGGAACACCGCCTGACTGACTGCCATACCCAGACGGGTCGGGTGCGTTGCCGGAAGACACTCCTGCTGCAGGCGCAGAATGTAATTCACTTTTGGCTCACTGTCTTCCCTTCCATTCTCTAAAGGTCCAAGGACCCAAATAATGGGGCTTTTGGGTCCAATTACTATAATCTGAATGGTATGTGGGACCTAAAGCCCTAACATTTTGGTGCTTGGACCCTTAGGGATTATATCTATGGCCATGTCAGGTTGAGTTCGCACAACATGTGCACGAGCTTTGCAATTCGTGGGGCAATAAGCTTCAACTACTCTGAAAACAGTTTCCCCGAAAAAATGCACCTGACATCGTCCTTAGTGTCGAAAATCCAAACATTGTTCCGCGCACAGGTCCCAGAATTAGGACCATCTTTTTGCCTCCAAATAATACGGTTTAGGGTCTATGTGCCCACCTATATATAGAGGCGCATTGATTTCGGGACATGTTTCCAAACGAGCTTTCTTAAGCTACCCGTCTCTGAAGCTGGGAGACCTCGGACCTAAATATAGGGGCACCCTAAACGCTACCCGAAAAATCAAAATACCTAAATAGTATGAAATCAGGGCCCAAAGTACCTATACAGGAACCGATTTGAGCCAAAGTTATCTACTGTTTAGGTAGTTGGACCCTCAGGCCTAAACCATGAACACCATAGCGTAGTACATAATTAGAACAGGGCATTGACGGGGTAACAGACTAGTTACGCGTCCATGTACGCAGAACAAGTCTGGAATTTTCCTAAATCTATACATTGACATCGTGCCCCGAGACCTGAACCTATAATGATCTTACCTATGGTCATACTACTATAATCATATCACCACTCATAATGCCAATCATAGCATTATACAAATAGTAGTAACGATGACCATGACAAATAAGGTCCTGGCACGCTGCAGAAGCCTCCTGAGAAGTCCAGCGCGCTTTTTCAGCGCAGTCGTCTCTCTCCTGGAAGGCACAGGGTTGGGCTTCCTATGGGCTTATTGATGATTACTATTGGGTTACGAGTGTGTTACCAAGGGTTCTGAAAGTCGGGTTTAGGGTTTGGGGTCTGGCCACTCATTCTTGGAAGTTGTGGACTGGGATAAAACTCTCAGGTGCGCTTGGGGATAGACTTTGCCATGCTCATGTAGGATGTCCAGGTTACGATCACAACTTTGCTATACGAAGGTTTCTGGTTAGGGTTGCGGGCATGTAGTTTCCAAAGTTGCTAGGTGTCTTAGACCACCTGCCCTTCAAACAGCACCTCAAGAAGCAGAACACGGCTTCACATGATACCTAGGGCATGGTCAGCAAAACAGCTGAAAGAACAATCTTTCCTGCATGCCGATTCCCTCATAATGCCAGAGATATAGCATCCCCCTTAAGAACCCCTGAATAGTACTCCCCCATATAAACCTCTTTTACGGAGTGTAGACTCTGGCTCGCCTGTGGCGGCAGGCCAAATGTTGTACAGAAGGCTCTTACCTACTCGCGTCTGGATGGCACATTATCATCCAGATCTTTAGTCTATGAGCAAAAGTCTAGACTTCTGAACGGGGGTTTTATAGGGGTAATATAGCGGAATACTATAGGGGTTATTAAGGGGGATACTAGGAATGTAGACTATAGCTCGTATGTCAAGTTCCGTAAATAGTCGAGCGTAACAAAAAGCCTTCTACAACAGAATCCTGCAAAGCAGGGGCCCCTAATTCTCGACCCCCCCCCCCCTCCCCCTCGAAAGGGCAAGAAACCGTAGAACAATCTTAGAAAAGACGAGTATCCGGATGAAACTCCGCAATGTAGCGGTAATAGTCCTGGGCAGGGCTGTTGTTGAAGCAAACCCATGGACTTGGGGGTTTCCATACATACTGGGCCACAGCACAGGCACCAAGGTTTTCGCAGCGAGTAGTTGCAAGTTAGCCACGAGTTTGCGCTTCTCAAGTGGACATACGAGGATTACAATTTGGGTTCTCTGAGGGGACCCTAAACCCTAAACCCCCAAACCCTAGCAGCAGTTATTGAAAGGGCGCCTCTCTGGAGAGCCCTAAGCTTCCCGCATAACTATGCCCCAATAGGATTCTCAACCTATGGGCTTGGGGGAATGATGTGAGCTATAGTCTTAGGGTTTAGGGTTCAGGGGCTATAGTCTAAACTCCTTAAAGGGGATTATATAGGGGACTACTATAGGCCTTATTAAGGGGGATACTGGGAGTTAGACTATAGCTCATGTGAGCTACAGTCTAAACTCCTTAATACTCGTTAACATGTCACCGAAAATACTCTCTGGCTTTTGACTGCCAGTTTGTCACCGAAGAGGGGCACCCTTAGGAACCCTGGCAGCTGACTTTATGCAGAAAATAAGCATCACCCCTGGAAAGCCCTAGTTTCAAGAAAATTCGGAATGATTGCAGTTCTCCTTTCCGCTAGAAACCACACGGAGAGGATGGCATGGGTACTTCCCAATAGTTTCCCAATACACACCTCGGCCCTACCTGAACATTGGTGGGAATAGCCAAAATGGGTTGCAATCACTCAAAACGCAGTCATTCGCTTAGTCACCCTGTTGCTAAGTACACATGGCGCTCCAAGTGCACTCCGTAGCTAAATCCCCAACTGACAGTTCAGCCACAGCTTCCGCTCTCATCTTGAGGTAAAAGACCCTTGTCTCCGGGTCTGCCACGTTGGGGAGGAGGTCCTTCTCTAGCATGTGCAGGACTTCCTCCTGAACTATTGCAGGTTCTAAAGAAGAAATCATGCGAGCAGGGCCTGCGGGGTAGGAATGCGACTTAGTACATGTCAGCTATAACGCTCAGACTTCGAGGCAACGTTGCAATTGTGAATGTGCGAGTCAGGGGCAGTTTCCACAAACGGGCAATTTGTCAGGGAAGCTACCTCATAATCTGGGTTAGGCTCCCACGTACTATTGGTGACCACCAGAGACAATGGTAGTTCTAACAGGGCCCCTATACATTGCGATTATACCACTGCTAGCTTGTGAGGGCCTGACTCTATGCATATTTTTTTGGGGGGGGGTTCAGCACAGGCGGTTTGGGCTCTTCATATGCAATGCTTCATCCTCTGAAGCCAGCAGACCTTGGAAAGCCTTAGGAAAAGGGTCTCGTCAGGGATGACAAACTACAATCGCCGGTTTGTCGGGGTATCATTTGCGAAGACGTTCGTCGCAACTTCATATAGCCAACTGGCATCACTCAATAGGAACCTTTTGTATTGCACGTCATCCATGTCACTTGGATTTCCTGCACGGTGCCATTGTGCTTCAGAACCTGCATTCCGGATCCCGAATCCCTGTAAAACCTTCTGTTTTCCATTTAATAAGGGCCCCACAGAATCCTCCGATAGTCCCACATGGCCTCAGATTACCCGATGGTAAGTTGTAAGTGAAGCACCCACTGCAAGCAAATTGTAAATGTTCAAAGCGGGTCCACCCCGTAAACTTAGGGTTCCAATAGTCCCCCCAAAAAAATACACCCTCCAGGGTTTAAGGAGCCAATAAGGACGCAATAAGGCCTAATAGGATTCATAATCTGACGTGGGTGACCTTTAAAAGGGGTATTCAAGCGCTATATCCAAGGACAAGCCAATGGAAATCACTTGCACAAACTTCAGCAGACAAATGGTTTACTCAAATGCGTATCCCAAACATTCCTAGTGTAACGCTCAAGAAAGAAACTCTACAGCAGCTCCCAAACAATTTGCCGCTCAAATCTCACGCTTTCCCCTACACGTACCTGAACAGGATGTAGATTGGGCCGAACTGGATTCAAATATCTGTCTTGGACCCTCATTATTTGCCATTTAGGCACCTGGACCCGTAGGGGTTCCTATACTAAAGACATCAGAAAAAGCCAGCGGCCTTTCAACCAAGACTCTGAATACAACTCCTTGAGGCCTCTCCAAGAAGCGCACTACCCACTTTACCACTCTTGCAGATGGGAGTTCTGAAAAATCATTGGTCCCTCTTGGGGGATCAGCACACTCGGATCATGTCATCCTGGGTATCTATTGTTGCATGAAACCTATGTATGTCTGATCCTTCCCGGATCGCTAGACCCTGCTGTAAGCCCCATTGTAAATCCTATAAACCCCACACACCCTATTGACCCCAACACACCCTACAAACCTCATTATAAGCCCTATAGACCCTAAACCCCAAAACCCCAAAACCCCAAAACCTAAACTCAAAGCCCGTAAACCCTAAATCCTAGACTCCCAAACCGTAAACCTGACGGATGCTGTCGAGGCCAGGGTGCGCAAGTTCGCACTCCCAGGAACATGGCCTGGCACAGCATAATCCACTCCTTTCGAAAGGGATATGTAGGGACACATAGGGGCGTAGAAAATGGCATATAGAGGTATATACGCGCTTACTCAAACACCCCAAATAAGCTGCCGTTATGTCTCAGGGGGAATATCCATGATTCAGGGTTGTTATAAGCTCTAAGGCGGACTGGATTCGTCGCCAGAGCACATGGGCCTACGCCCTCCCTCGATGCTACACACTTTGTTTTTTTTCAGAGCTGGGTGGTACTTCAAAGGCACCAAATTTTGTTTCCCAGTAGGAAACAATATGGGAAATTAAGATGTTGAGGCTCCAAGGTCTGAATTTAGGCTGGCTTCTACTTAGAGCAACGCACCAAACCTTTTTATTGGGTACATGAATTTTTGTAGGTAGACCCTAAACCCTCCTTAGTCAGGCCCCTTAAAACTTCCTATGTATCCCTCATTCCCCTAATCCTAAACCCTAAACCCCAAAGCCTAAACCGCTAGTTACTCTAGGTACTTCGGCCGGTAGGCTTAGATGCCCCAGGCCTCGGCTGGCATTGGGAGTTCCTTCCTTTAAATAATAGGAGGGGCCTAGGTAATTACCAATACCATGTTGGTATCTTTTTGAAGTATCCTATACGAAGATTGTATTAATAAAGAATGTCGGATCACAATCAGGTGAATTTACTATTCCTACAAAGGTAACAGGGTGCGCATGATTTTTTCAGAACCGCTAGGATATTCTTAGGCATTGCGGCTGGTGCTCTCTGTCGTCCGACGCACCCACGACAAAGGCGGGCCTAATGTAGACTCGTGAGAAATCCCCCTCCTTTTAAGGGCTTTAATATTCGGATCCCTGTTATAATCTCTATTAAGGGGAGCGAGTTTAGGAATCACTGGTTTACATTCTTAGACCCTCCTTCTACCCTCTACATACCCTGAAGGCCCACTATAAGGGACCATATACCCCTATTCAAAGGTACAAGGAGGGTCTACATTTCATCCTTTTTTACACCTAACCCTAAACCCTAAACCCTAAACCCTAAATTCTCAAGAGAACTCCTCACCTGCGTCTTGTACTCAGTGGCATAAGCCGCCTTTTGCTCATGTCCCACTTCTTCCTCCTTACTTCTTGGTTTAGGGTTTTAGGGTTTAGGGTTTAAGGTTTAGGGTTTAGGGTTTTAGGGTTTAGGGTTTAGGGTTTAGGGGTTGGGTACTGCCCCCACCCTGTACCAGTCTATATATCAAGGGCCATGTATAATATCATAGCAAAGATATTGTCGTCTAATAAGGGATGTTATTTAACGCTATTCATAGTCATAGTATATATGTATATATATATGTATCGATACTATCCAACTGTTACAGAGTAGGGGCAGTACCCAACTTGCTGGGATTTGGGGCTTGTGGCGGGAGCCGGGGCCGCCCAGTGATAAAGTTTGGAATATGGAGTATGCATGCAGAATTGGGGGGGTGGTTCTGAAAGTCTTGAATCCGGTTCCATGACGTGAAATCAGGACCTGTAGTTGCTTCATACATTGGAGGAAGATATAGAGCTCAACACGTTGTGATTGCTATCACGAAGGCCTCAAAACGGGGCGCTTTTAAAGAATCCCTCGCGTCGCCACACGTAAGTTCACCTTCATAATTAGGCGGCCCTCCTTGAAAGGGACTGTCTCAGCAGTTCTTGAAGTGGGATGGGTGGTTTTGGGATACGATTCGATTCAAGTAGCCATGTTGATCAAGGTAGCCTACGAGATGTGTATCAGGTGAAGGCTTGCTAGATCCTCATTTAGTTTGTATTATTGACATCCGTGAGGTCTTAACTCTAAACCCGAAACCGTGCTCATGTAAAACATGTTTGAATGCATGCCTCGTTTCCCCACCTCTTTTTCTCCGGCAGTCTCTCAGAAACAAAGGCATGCTCGGCATCCACAGGATATGTACGGAGTACAAGATTACAAGGGACCCTCTCAATGTGACCAGCACCAATGTCCTTCTCGCGTACTGGTTGAAATTTAAGGTTAGTTTTGCCTCACACTTGGCAGACGCCACGTTCTTGACAAAGCAGATCGTTGACTTGCTGCTCTCCAAGGCTCCATCTTCAACACTGAATCCACTGCCCTCCACGTTGCGCGCTGAATTCCAACCTGTCTGCGTGACCATAGATGGGCTCTGAATGGGGCATACCTGTACAAGGTATAGGGTTTAGGGTTTAGGGATATGCTCCCTGTTTACCCAACACGCATAACACGCAACATTCAGAAGGTGACTGCCCCAAGCATTGTGGCTTGTGAATGACTGGCTGGGCTGTTAGTAAGGAATAAAGGAAGGACAAGCAAAAGGGACTTACAAAATTATTGGATATTCTATAGCAGCTCTTCAAGAAATCCATTCATCTGTCAGGGCGCTGGGAAGGGTCGTTTTTAGGTGGAGGGTACTGATAGAACCA
>CAJNIZ010021502.1:28288-43637 GCA_905231905.1 Symbiodinium pilosum
GCCCGAAAAGTGCACGCGTCCCACCTTACACCAGGCTCTATTTGTGGGCATTGGGGCGAGTTGGGGGTGCGCATATCATGTCCCCATGTTATACTTCCTTAGGTTCTGACGCCCAAAGGCCTAAACACGATTAAATCGTGTGACAAACCTATGCGCTCTTCGATGAGGCGCCTCCGCTGAGACCAGATTTTGGAGTGATATGCAAGCCACATACCGCCTCCCGAAAGGGATGTGCCATCCTGCTTGGAGGACTTGGCCAGACCAGGGACGGCAACACAGCTGGAGGGGAGCCACGACGCCTCATGCAGTGGGTTGACGGCACTAGTTGGAAGATTGTCGCCGCCCTGGCAGAGGAAGATCAGGCAACCAGGCCCCCCATGAAAAAGGGGTGGAAAGCAGACGTTGCTTTCAAGCATGCAACTGCCGTAAGCAGGGGGGGTGGAGGGCAGATCCTTGGCGCGGTGTCGAGCACGAGCGTGCTTGGGCTTAGGTGAAGCTGGAAGCTTTGGTTAACGCCCGGCCCACCTCCAGGGATCAGATGCGAGTCATCATCTAATAACGCCCAGCTTACTGGCGGAGCAGGTCGAGGCGGGTGCAGGAGATGATGTGCACAGCCCGAAAAGTGCACGCGTCCCACCCTACACCAGGCTCTATTTGTGGGCATTGGGGCTGGTTGGGGGTGGGCATAGCATGTCCGCATGTTGTACTCCCTTATACAGCCTAAACTCTAAACTCCTGATAGCCTCCGGCGCGGACATCTCCTGAGGGGCCGAACCAGTGCCTTGGTTGGGCTCATGGGCCACTTTAGGATTTTTGAGGTTGTTCAATTTAGGGTTTAGACTGGTCTAGGGTCTTTAGGGTAGGATTTAGGATTTGCGGTTTATAGGACCGGAAAGGAATTTCAATAGGGGCCTGCAGGCGAAAGTCATCTACGTGATATCTGAGAGAATAAGCGCTAAATTACATGTATCCGTAGCTGGGCGATCAGACTTCGAGATTGCCCAGAAGGCACGCCGTCTCATGAGGATTTTCTGTATAAGAGGAGTTATATTGTTGGAACAGTTGTCCGCCGCCCCCCCACCATCCCCCCATATGCACGTCATGTGCAAGAAGGCTATTACGTCGTAAATAATAAGTATGCCCCCTTTTCGGGTGTATAAAGGGCTGTAAATACTAAAAAAAAAGTGGCAATTCAATCAAGGACCATGACAGCCTACACTGCCCTTACAGAGGCACTATGCAGCCGGCAATGGGGATACCCACCTGGCACCAACCCTAAACCCTAAACTGCGTGGCGAAGGCCGTACTTGGAGGGTCAGGGGAAAGAAGTAAGTGGGTTAATAGGGGGGATAACTGGGGCTACTATATGGGATATAGGGGTTGTAAGTATACTTACTATATGGGATATAA
The DNA here is from genome assembly GCA_905231905.1 of Symbiodinium pilosum. Classification (NCBI taxonomy): domain Eukaryota; class Dinophyceae; order Suessiales; family Symbiodiniaceae; genus Symbiodinium; species Symbiodinium pilosum. The sequence goes on from CAJNIZ010021502.1 coordinate 29,699, forward strand.
GGAGTATAAGTATACTTACTAAGTCCCCCTGACCCCCCAAGTACAGTACACCAACCAAGGTGCTGAACTGGAGCGCCAGTGGTTCTGGCCCTTGCCTCAAATCAGAGGCGTGCTGGATAGGATCACACGTTAGGGTTTAGGGTATAGGGTTCATCAGGGTTTATTAGGGTGCCAGGACCCAAACAAAGGTAAATTAAGGGCCTAAACCCTAAACCCTACATATTACCCCATTTTCGTAGTTTCCATTTTCTTTTCCAGCATCCCAATATAACCACAGTATAACCATAAGATTACCACCTCATAGCAAAAAATGCAGGACTGAAAGGGCGGATTTTTTTTCAGACAGGGCTAGGGGTCTATGATGCACTTGGTGAATACGGCCCAACACCTCATAGATAAATGGGACTTTCCACGTTAAGGGTTCCAATCAGACTCTCAAATCCTACAAGCCATATTATCGCGACCTCTCAGGAGAGGAGGCCCGCCAACCATTGGAAACCGCTAACATCACATTGCGATGGCTTGGCCTCTTGAACAGTAAGCACTCTGGCGCAGACGTAGCCTGGGCGTAGCCCTCAGGAGTCTTGCGCAGGCTTAAATTAAATAGGGATAGGTTTAGGGTTTAGGGTTGCGGTATGAGTTGTGGGTACTGGATAGCGGGAGCTACTAAAGACCTCAGTACTGGAGAACCAACTGGAAACGAGATGAAAAGGGGCAGATATCTTGAGTCTAGAGGATTTGGTAACCCCGATGCGCACAACCAGCACCCTACTAAAATACATGAGGCTATGACATGATCCGAAAACAACAAAAACCTCTTACTTGAGAGATAGTGGGGCCCGGGATTAACAACAACCCTTAATCCTCCGGTGCCAGGTGCACATTTTCAAAATTGGGGATGCGAAAAGAACAAGAGAGAGCATGCCAGAAGCCCGTACCAGGTCACGCCGGCATAGGTCGTGCCCGTGATGGAGTTGGCCAGCACCTTGTACCACAAGCAAAAAACCAAGAGGTGTTCCTTCCAGGATTCCAGATACTGTTCAATAATAACAATAATACTAATAATAATAAATATAGTAATAGCAATAGTAATAATAATAGTAATAATAATACTATTGCAGTTTCCATGTTCTTTACCATTATCCCTCGCGTGTAAGTCATACTTGGAGGATCAGGTTGAAACCTGGCAAGATGCTGAAGGCGTAATGGAGGGTAATCTAGACCCCCAAAGGGATCTGAAAATTAGATCCCCTAGAACCATATGAGAAATTATATAAGGACTATATAGGGGTTATAATGGGTCTATATAGGGGATCAAATTTTTAGATCCTCCCAGGGGTCTGGGAATCCTTCATCATCCCCAGCGTACCCTGCGTGCTCCAATGGCCTCTGAGTGGTGCCTCCCTGACGTGCCTAGTGACACACGACTCTATACTCTAGGCGTCCTACAGGCGCAAGCAAGCTAAGTTTTCTTCCACCAACACATCTCTCGCTGTTTTGGTGTTCTTTTGTTGCATTCTTTCCGGGTTGGAGAGAATAAAACTTCCTGGAAAATATGGCCAGCATGTTTCACATCTTGGCTCTCTCAACAACATACTATCCAAAACAAGTCTCCAATAGCACCACACTGACCTCATGCCACGTACGCTGTCCACGCCCCATTCCCCGATCCAAGTTGTTGTTTAAACCCTAAAATCCCAAAACCCCAATATCCCATAAACCCTCCGTGGAAGCCTCAGGTTCAGGAATGCCACGGCGACATGTTTAGTACAGCTCATTGACAATTTCCTGCACGACCCTTCATACTTAACCCTGAGAATCATGGTGCTATACTGTACTTAAGGTCACACAGAATTGTTGTTCATCAGCCTTGGGTGTCTCATTTCCTCCTGAAGAAGAAGGGTTTATCTCCATCTCTCCTCGCGAAGTATCCCTCCCGGTTTTTGAAGCATTCCCTATGTGAGCGTACCCTAAAAGGTCTTCGGCCTGATGCTGGCCCCATTTCTGGGGATTCGTTTCCGAAAAGGCCTCATGACACCTTGTCTTGAAATACCCTTGCCCAAAACCCAAAGCACAAGCAAGCACAAATGAATAGCGCTCAAGATATTCCCGCCACTCCCCCATACGAATGACCCTAACTCTAAAATGCCCTGGCCTCGTTGATGAAACGAGGATTATTAGAGACGATGCCAGCTGTCAGGTGGTTAGGCATGCGGTTAATGGCCTCGATGACCTGCAATCCACAAAAACGATACTGAGGTTTGGGGAACCCTGAACCCTAAACCCCTAAACCCTAAACTAAATGGGGTGTAGATCCGGAGGAAATCCATTTCGAACGCTTTCTGCAGCTCGGAGTCCAAAAAAGCAGACCCTGTAAAAGGGACCTCTAACTTAGGAGGAACCCCCCCCACCCTTTAATAGTGACTATAAGGGATAATAGGGATTATGTTAGGGTCCTATTATATCCCTATTATACCACTATTACAGGGAGGGGGGTCCTCCTAACCTCTAACTATCTTTGAACACATGCGGTAGGCTTTAAACATTATGGTTGATTTCGCCCCGCTACAATCGCCCTGCTACAATGTATTGCACTTAGAATACCCATGAAGGAACCCTACTCTTGACCGTCCGCATCCGTAAATATCCGTCGACATCCCTATATACGCTTTACATCTCGCTATATGACTATATAACACTAGAACCCCGTATAAGGCTTCAAGATGGCCGTATAGATCTCCAAACACAGCTGAGGGTCGAGGGCTTGGGGTTCAGCACGTTGGTAAGTATGGAGTTTCAGTACTTGAGGTGCCAAGAAGCTTTGCCGCAAAACTCAGATAAAAAAAAGTTACCGCACATTACTGGGTTGATCTGCCTATGTTACCACCTACACTATCCCAGCTTCTTTTTCATGAACCGTTCCATGCTCCGTTTGTATTCTCTTAGTACATCGCAACTTAAGTTCCGTTCCTTCACAGCAACACAGCTAAAGTAATTATACTTGAGGGGAGTACCGTACGCTCAGAACCAAGAAGACAGTCAGCTTCACTAAGGATGGATGCGGCTGTTTTCTCGTTAGATTACCATTACAATCCTTGTTTTTCTCCATCATCAGATTTTAGTATGCCACATTGGCTTACCGTTAAAAGTACAGCAATCCAGGAGACGAGGAGACTTTCACCAAATGGTAACTCAACCTCAAGCAACAGAGGGTAGTGTTGGACCAATTGATCTATAGTCTAAACTCCTAGTATCCCCATTAGTAACCCCTATAGTACTCCCCTATATAATCCCCGTAAACTCTAAATAAAGGGGGTATATGATCCCCTATGTAATCCCCCTTTAAGGAGTTTCGACTACAGCTGCATTGCCGTGATGGGTCACTATCATCTTTTTGTGTTCACAGTGCCGGGGCGTCGCTTCTTGTTCGCCCTAAACCCTGATCCGTGCCCTTTATGTAGACCCATGATTAATACAACTCCTCCCTTTCAGTGCCTCGATATCCGAATCCCTATTAATGGGAAAGGGTTTATTAATCATGCATCTAAATGATCACCTCCCCTAGTCATTAGCCTTAATCATAAGAACCCTAGTATATTGGGGAATATCTATTTATAGGGCTGGTGCGGCGTTTATCTAGAGAGGCAGGTGATTACTACGAATACCAGCCGCTTTGTTTGAGGGGCTCTGGACCCCTGCAAATGAATCTAACGGCTTAAAATCACAGGATGCCAACGTCTAGTTTGTAATCAACAACGCAAGCCACCCCAACATGCTAAATCTTTGCTAGAACGGAAGCCCTCTAGCCCCAACAAACGCACAAATCAGGCAATTCAAGGCCGACAAAAGGAAGCCGATCAAATCCATGAGGAGAACCCAGAGAAGAATGCCTCGAAACTACCTGTACCAAATCAGCACCCACGGATTCGGGAATCCGGTACTGCAACTATTCTCGGATTTAAGGTTGCATCTGCCCAGAACTCCCGGAAATTGATAAAATATGCTGCAAATTCGGAAGCAGTCTTCAGTCCCCGTTCTAAAAGCGAACACGCAGGAACCCTGCGAAACCCTTGCCGCCTAACCTGGAGACCAATGAGTGAGACCGAAACGACATGCGTATTCCCCCCTTGTCTCGGACCTCTGCCTAACCTCGAAGCAACTCCATGATTCAACTGAGCAGGCTTCTACCCTACCCGGACCTTCAACCCCTTCCCTTTCCTGAGGTTCCGTATACTTTGTATAGTAAGACATGACGCGTAAAGTGTGGCACCGACAAAAAAATGAACCCTAAACCGTAGATAGTAGTTTCCATTTTATGTTCCGTCATCCCCATATAACCCCTACATAACCCCTAAAAAGACACTGTATAACACCACCCAAAAACAAGCAAAACATCCTATAGCACCCCTATTATAGGTAGCCCTGAAAGATATGCAGATCTAGGCTGCCTTTGACTGCTGGCCGTCCTTGTAATCCACTAGCACCTTGCAAGCGCAGGGCACGGATTTCACTGCTCAGGGAACCATAAACCATAAAGCCTAATTAAACCCTAAACCTTCTTAGGGCTGAGCGGTGTGGGGTTCAGGGCCTTCAGGTGCGACCCTACACCAAATGCAGCAAGGTTGCAGGTTCAGGTTTCAGGCTTGTCAAGAAAGCCAGGCTGACGGAAAGAGGCAGCGTTTCAGACGGTCCATAACAATTCTATCTATGATTTTTTGATGAAAAGGAGGACCCTAATGTAGAGTCCAAGTACTAGAACCCTTATTTTGGGACTCCCAAAGAAGGACCTTTAATCGGTAGAAACCCCGGTCTGCTGAAACTTAGAAAACCTCACAGCCCAAATCTGAGAACATCCCAAACCCGGCCAAAGGCCGACAAACCAGTAACCATAAAACCCTCGACCATGCGAAGACCCAGCATTGAATGACCAAAAGGGTTGAAGGTTAAGGGTATTTATATATATATATATGTGCATATATAAAGAGAGAGAGAGAGAGAGATATATATATATATACATATACTTATTTTTATCTCTACATGTACGTAAATATACGTACACATACCGGTCAGGCGCATTGGCCAAATATATTGTCAGCAATATGGTGCACATATACGTATACAAATGGCCTAGAAACCGGCATATACATACCAACCTACACACGCATACATTTATATGAGTACATGCATGCAGACATGTATATAGATGTGTGCATATGGTATCCCCCCCAACATAGACCCCTATCAAGTCCAATCCTTAGTACAGGGGCCCCCAAACGAAGTACCCCTAATTTTGGGAAGCCCTAGACCCTAAACAGCGTCTTAACAACTCCGATTGAGCCCTAAACCCTGAGCCTTGAACCCTAAAACCTCAACCCCTATCTACCAAGACCTTCCTTGTACCCTTAATTGGGGATATATGGCCCCTAATAGTAGGTACTTAGGCCCTAATAGAAGGTAGGAGGAGGGTCTAGGTACAGTTTCGAGAAAAAGTGTAGCATCCCGGCCTGGAAAGGGCCAAAGAGCTCGACGGTAGCCACTTCGAAGCTAGGAGGATCCTCCAGGGCCTGATTTAGGGTTTAGGGTTTAGGGCTACGTATAGGGTTTTGGGCTCAGGGTTTAGGACTTCAAGCGGTTTAGGCTTTATGGGGTTTAGGGTTTAGGACTTCAAATCAAGCAGTTTAGGCTTTAATGGGGCTCAGGACTTCAAACGCTGTAGGCTTGATTTGAGGACTGCAGCCTAAGGCTGATGGACCCTCATTAAGTTTAGGGTTTAAGGTTTAGGACCTTCAACCCCCCAAAACGGCTGTAAAATCATGGTCCAAAGCATCTACACAAGAACAGGAACATGTTTCTTTTCCCTATAAGAGTCCAAGGACCCAAAGAATAGGGTTTCAGGGCCCAAATACCATTAACAACATAACGCTTGGGCCCTAAAACCCTAGTATTTGGGTCCTTGGACCCTTAGGGTTTCATATACTTTGGAGTTTCGGTCAAGGGTTCGGGGGCGAAGGCCTTTGCGGTCTTCAGGGTCCAAGGCTTTTCCTGTATGGAATGGTTTTCAGGTGTGAAGGTTTCAGCGTACTAGGATTGTAGGGGCCTTAGGGTTCAAGTTGAGGGACTCAGAGATTCAGGTCATGGCCTACAACTCGGCCGTAAAACTTAACCCTTCGCCATGAAGGCGCAGAGCATAAGGAATCCAGATGAACTTGCAGGAAAAAATGCCTTGCCCGCTGGCCGCAAGCCCCCGAAAGAGGCTGTATGGAGGTATGTCGAGGGATCAAAAAACATGGAAACCGTCTGTATGATTCAATGCTTAAGATTTAGGGCTCCTTGTACATATATATATATATCTTCCCACAGCACAGACAGAAGCTGTCATGAGAGACGTGCCACGCCACCATGTCCAACTGCAGGAATTTCAGGCCGCAATCTTACACAACAAGCTCTTAACTGTAAGCCCCCCAACCAAAAACCCAAAACCCCGTACCACCCCACGCCCCGAAGGGGAACCTGCCTCGATAGGAATCCGCACGGCAGTGGGCTCGACGGCGCCATACCTGGGCGGGCGCAATTATGCAGACAGGTGTCAGGAAGGGTTTAGGGTTGGCTCAAGGTCTATGGCTTCCAGCTTAGGATTTACGATATTCTGGTGTGGGTTTAGGGTTCAAGTTGGGTTCTGTCAAGATATGCAGTGATCCTTGTAGGCAGGGCTCCGGTGTCCATTACTCTTGAGAGATCTGATTCACATTCCATGTACGGCGAAAGGATTCCCAATAAACAATGGGCTTAGGGTTTAGACTTTAGGGGTTAGGCTTTAGGGTTTAGGCTTTGGGGTCTAGGGTTCGCTGTGGCCTGCAAGCTCAAGACCATGATCCTAAACATGCACCCCCCCTTTCGCCACTCCGGAATGTTTTGGAAATAAACCGAAGGACCCCAACCCCCCTGCAGTAGATAGTATATGGAATTCCCCCCCAAAAAACAGATCCCCCAAACCCAGACCCTCATGCTCCGACGGCGGCTCAGCTTAGCCGAGCGACTGTGGGGGGACGGTGTGATTGGAAAGCTCCTGGCGAGGGGCATGAAATTTTCTCTAGGGTGTATAACAAATAGAATATGGCTTTGGGAAAATTAAAATAAGAACCCCATGTACCCCACATTCTATCTACTTAAGGGGAGAATAAGAGCCCCATATACCCCACATTCTATCCACTTAAGGGGGACTATAGGTTTTAGGGTTCAGGGCAATACCAGCTGGGTTTTGTAACAAGGGGCGTTTAGGTTACCCCAACCTCAAGCATTAGGACCCTATGACTACCATATGACTGTAATAGAATCCTATAGTCCCCCTTAAGTAGATGGAGTAGGGGCTTTGGGTATATTATAGCAAGATCCCCATATATCCCATATTCTATCTACTTAAGGGGGACTATAACTCTAGGGGGGCAGCTCGAACCCTCTAATTATGCTGGGGTGGCACCGGGAACCTAACTTTGAGAAATACCCAGGTGAGAAAAGTGGCAGATGAGCCTGGCAAGATAGTAAAGAACTTTGGTTAATCTTATGCAGCTAAGGTCTAGGGACCTACAACTTTTTTTTGCATCTGGACTCCCGAAGGCTCTGTCAGCTCCTATACACTCCATACCCCATAGATCTACTGCAATACACTCTGTGCCTAGACCCTCCTCCTACCCTCTATTAGGGCCTAAGTACCTACTATTAGGGGCCATATATCTCCAATTAAGGGTACAAGGAGGGTCATGGTGTTGGACTCAAGATCATCACAAAGGCTCTACTCACAGCAGCTTTAGGAATTACATGTACTATAGTCTAAACTCCTTAAAGGGGGATATATGGGGGATTATATAGGGGACTACTATAGGGGGTTACTAAGGGGGATACTAGGAGTTTAGACTATAGCTTACATCTGCTTTGGAATTTCGATGGTTCCTAGGTCTAACCCAAACACTCTTGATACCCAAAGTCTGCAGGCCGATAACAAGTGAGTAATGATTTTTTGGTGGTTGAACCTAGTATATAGGGATAATGGAAAAGAAAATGGAAACTACTATATTCTAATAGGGTATATATTGGGGTTATATTGGGGTTATATTGAGTAGTAATGCTTTTTTGGTGGTTGAACCTAGTAAGATTATATTCCTCATATAAAATACTATACCCAAAAGGAAGATATAATCCTACTCTATATTGGGTACCATAGTATCCCCAAATAAAATACTACTCAAGTGCCCAGGAATGAGGAACATAAACAGGATCTTGCAGGATCTTGAATATCAAGCACACTACATATTAGGAGGACCCCCACCCTGTAATAGTGGTGTAATAGGAATTTCAGAGGATCCTAATATAATCCTTACTATTCCTTGTAGTCACTATTACTGGGTGGGGGTTCACCTAAAGGATCTTGCAGGATCCTGAGTATCAAGCACACTATATACAATCACCACAAATCATGATTGCTACGCGGAACTGCATGAAGCTCCTGCCTAACCACGTATTCTCTGCCCAGCAGGTAGCAAAAGCAAATGACATTTGGGCACCCCTTGAAGTTAAAGAGCTCATAACCCAAAGAGCGTAAACGCAATTAAAACAAAACTGAGGGACCAAGGGCATTATCCACGAAATGTAAAAATTTTAGTCCCCTCGAATAGATAGAATATGGGGTATGTGGGGATCTTATTATAGTACACCCAAAGCCATCTTCTACTTAAGAGGGACTATACCCTAAACCCTAGACCCTAAACCCTAAATAGTAGTCTCCATTCTTTTCCATTATCCCAATGTAACCCACCATGTTCTATCTACTTAAGGGGGACCATACATCGGCATGAAAGGACTCAACCCGTTGCACAGGCCTTGCCCCCAAAAGCCAGGGAAGCTCCAGGAATGGCCAAGACACGATTCATGTGTGCTAAGAACTTGTCCTGGGCTGGTAGGGGTAATGGGTTTAGAATTTAAGGTTTAGGTGTTAGGGTTTAGGGTTTTGAAGAGGAACCCTAGGTATCCTAATAGCCCAAAGTAGGTGCTGTCTATAGACTTTAGGTTTTTAGTCTTTAGGGCCTCATGTAGGTATTATCTATATCTTGGATGCTCAGGGTAATAGTATAGCTGTAGCAGTCATAAGCTTACGATCAGGAATCGTGACAATGATGAAAGGATTAGCAACCCACCTAGGCCTGGACCGGTAATGCCTGTTGGAGGGGATAATGGAAAACATCACATGGACATTACTATGGTATTATGGGGGTTGTATAGGAATAATGGAAAATAGAGTGGAAACTACAGTACTATAGTATTCAAATGTATAGGCGCTAAAAGGAAACCACAGATATGGTTAGGAATGGCATTCCAGCTTTGAACTGTGCCATCTGCTTCTTCTCTCGGAATATGTCCTGTACGGAGTTCCTGAACAAGATCGGCTTCTATCAAGAAGATCTTGACGTTCAACATTCCTAGCCAAAAAGGAAAATTGCTGGCTGCAAGTAGCTGAACAACTTAAATGAGCTCGCTTGAGCAGTACAGTCGCCATGGAAATTTCGACGATTGCAAAAGCTTCTCATTTCGCGCCCGAAAGGATCCAAGGGACATGATGGCCTTCGAACTAACTAACATGCAACCCCTTTAGCCTCTTCAATTCAACAGGACATCCGGCTTTTAGGGCTCCTTGTCAGGTTCCATGTTTGCATGGGCCAACGTGTAGTGATTCTGCGAGGATTCGGGAGACCTTCCTCTTCCTCCGGGGACTTTCTGGGGGCCCTTTTGAGCAAGCCCGGGTTTAGGGTTTAAAAGGGTTACAGCCTAAACCACCAGATCTCAGAATATGTTTAGGGAAATCACCTACTTGATGATGGTAGAAGCTACTGTGTTGGGCCTTGCTGCCCATGCAGCTCAGGTATTGATAGCCAACCTTGCGATTGCCAATCTTCTCTCTGTGGTCGAAATGACCTACAGTAGCAACCTTTGTAGGATATAGTTCCCTTTAGAACATAGGGTATATGGGGATCTTATTATAATATGCCCAAAGCCATATTCTATCTACTTAAGGGGGAATATAATATCAAACACCCCCTCCCACTGACAGCAAACCAATTAATTGATTCCAAGCAGCGGTGGGCCAAGTGAGCACTGGGCAGTTCGTTAACTCCTAGCATTGGGAACACGAACACATCTCTTCACATTGGGGGTTGGTTCCCCTAATTCGGATTTGCATTTCGGGTGCCTGTAGTCAGCATTATAGCACTTTCGGGTGTATCTAGGGGGGCCGGGGCCCACATGTTCTTGGAAATATTGTTGTAAAGGAGGCTGCAAAAGAAGACTGAAAGGAGACTCACCGAAGCACCCTGCCATGACATTGCTCAAATTAATGCTTCGGGCCCAAATTAATGCTTCGGGCCCAAAATAGTCAACAAGGTCACTATTCCACTGCTTTGGGGGTTCAGTTCGTGACAGCTCGCTTCGCTTGATGTATGCGTGACAGGTTCAGGCTTTGGATGCCGAAAGTCAGGCGGAGCTTCTACAACGTAATGCGCCGTGCCCACTATTTCAGGCAATACATGCCTATATCCTGTATCTTCCTATGATACACAAGAAAAGAGAGCTGGGACGTCTTTCTTGCTAAGTGTCAATCACACCTTACCTTGCGCAGTCAGCGCCCTCACAAAATTTTGAGCAAATAAAGGGCTTAAATTAGGTGGACCCCACACCCAGTAAGCTGCAAATAGCCGTAGGTTATTCTTGTATTATAGATTTTAGGGCCCAATGTAGGTATAATCTATACACATAAGACCCCAGAAGGATGAGCCATACCGAAACATGCCCAGAGACCTCGTGCCCCAAGTCCCAACTGCGTTGTCAGGGAATCAGGTCGTTCACCTTTGAGCCTTAGGGGGAACCCCCCCCCCTGTAACAGTGGTATAACAGGAATATAATAGGACTTTAGTATAATCCTTATCATCACTTATAGCCACTACGGTACAAAGCACTAGTGCTATCAATAACAACTATGGGGGGATATGGGCTGCAACCGGTATATAACTTCAGGGCTTTCTTACCTAGACTTTTCTGAAGGAAAAAACACACAGCTAACGACACTGCGCACAGCGCATGGTCTACACATGGCCTTGGCTCCCAAGGACTCATCTTTCAATCTGAACCTGAGGACCTTCACTTCACTTTAGGGTTTATAGGGTTTATTGAGACATCCAAGGTACTTACATGTACTTACTGCCAGTTAACAGGGAACAAAGGCATGTATGGGGCTTAGGGTTTAGGGCTTAAAGTGAATAGGGAATGAGGGAATATACTCCCCATATACTGGCCACGTAATGTACTCCCTCAGTCCCTGTTAACCCACGTAAGTATAGGCACAAAACCGGAAGCTCATTAAAGCATGAGTGAGAGGATCATGTATCCGGTAGAGCAGGAAAATGTGCCAAATGAAGTGCTATTTCTCAATGCTTCCACTTCCACCTACTCAGTTCACAGTTGACCACCAAACTGTCGTCCTTTCGAAAGAGGATAGCATTTTCCCTAAACCCTAAACCTTCAAAAGAGGATAGCATTATTCAGGACGTGCTTGGGGAACATGAACGCAAACGACCCTGAAACCCTGCAAATGGCGGTAAACTCCAGCACTCTAAGCTCCGTAGCTCTGACTTTGCAAACTCCTTTAAGGGTCCAAGGACCCAAATAATGAGATTTCAGCGCCCAAATACCATGAAGATGATGGTATTTGGGCCCTAAAGCACTATTATTTGGGTCGTAGGACCCTTACATCTCCAGAGCTCTGAGCAGGTACTTGTAATCTTAAAGCCCCTGGGTACAGCCACAAACCCATGCTCCTGGAGGCTCCGCTGTCCTGCAAGTTTGGCAAGTCTGCCGACGATATCTACCTGCGGAAGGCGTGGAGTGGACTTGTCCATCGTAGGGGGACTTGAATGTCTGCAGTGTGCGTGGGTGTGTGTGCTTGGGTGTTGGACCTTACTGGTCGCGCGTAGTTCTTGTGGCTGCAGGCCGTGCCCTTGGTCAACTGTAGGTGGTGGCTGTCTCATTGGGCCCATTCTTGTTGCTGGCCACAATTGTTTCTGCGTGTCCCACCCTTACCTGCTCTACAACACGCAGGGAAATTAGTGAGCGCCCGTGCAGGTCTTGCGCGGTCGAAATATGGGCATAAGATATGCCACATTGTGCTTGCAAACAGTATACGGCGCACGTTGACTTGAGTTCCCATTCGCAAGAAAAATGTGTGTATGTGTGTGCGGACCTTGCTAGAGCTTGCTTACCCTGTCTGACATTCTAAGTCTCTCAGAGAACCCTCCGTCATCCCCTGCCCTCAAGCCCAAACACTAAGCCCTACACCCTCAAGCCACAAGCCTTAAGCCTTCAACCCCTGAAACGCAGGTTGCGGCTCCAGAGGCACGCCTATACGGCCTATACGGGACCCCTGCAACACCATCTACTGTAGTTATAATAGTAGAGCATGGAGATACACGGATTCACGATTTGAGGATCTAGGGCCCTGGCGGAACAACTCTGCTAATTGCACAGATGGCCTTTGCACAAGCCGTGTTTAAAGGATGAACCTTCTTCTACTTCTGCAATACCTCGACATTTTCTGAATATCATCGCAACCCCAGACCCTAAACCCCACACCCTAAAGCCTAATCCTAAGCCCTAAACTCTGCACCATGAGGTAGGCCATCGATTTTAGTTCCAGATTCCTTCCTCAAATGTTGCCATCAGAGCCGCGTGATTCGGGCAGAAGAAACAACATGGGCCTTTCTCACCACTAGGCGAATTTTGGAAAATTGCAATCTTTTTCTTTTTTATATCTCCTGGTCCCGAAGATGTTCAGGGACTCCTCTAGCAGACCCGGAATCAAGCTTTGTGTTGCAGACGGCTTTCATGATGAATCCCCCTCCCATTCTAGCGCATCCCTAGCCCTGCAACCTGCAAAGTTGAAGGCTCTCCATGATGTCTTGCTGCTGCAGCATGGCACCTAGAACCCAAACCCCAGACCTAATAAGGGGGCTTTGGCAACCCCAACCCCCAAATTAGGACCCTATAACCGTCATAGGGTTCTAATTTTAGGGGTGGGGTTTCAACCCAACCCTATCATTGAGCGTCAAACCTGAAAACCCAGACTCAACCTCAAACCATGAGCCCTCTAAAGCTCATGTGCGCCATAGTCTAAACTCCTAGTATCCCCCTTAATACCCCCTCACATAGTCCCCTAAGTAACCCCTTTTAAGGAACTTAGACAACGGCTCATGTGGCCGTGGCACGTCTGGCTTCGTCCAATTCCTTAGCTCGCGAACACTCGTTAAGGGCTCCAAGGTCGTAGTGTCATACCCAAAGGCGCAGAAGTACAACTGACAAGCTTCAGTAGCACATCCTTCAGGAACCTTTCGCGGCAAATTTTACGTAAGTGGGCTGTTGCCAATATTCTTGTTCCTGGAACTGACCTTGATTCGGTTTTCCCTGCGTGCCGCCTCATGTGGTAAGTATCTTGCAGGACCATATCATGATGGAAGATTTGGCTCTGAATGTTCAAAAGTGTCAACTGTATCTAGCGCGGTGCCTTTTTTCTTTTCTCTAGGCTTCCATCTCTGTCCTTTCCATATCGAGCGAAATACGCATTAAGCCGGCTCGCCTTGAGGCGCTTCCGCTCAACCGGTGAAATCGAGGCCATAGAGACTTAACAGTAAGGCCATTGCAACAGCTCGACTCAAATTACTATACGCCATCTTGGAGTTTGTTGGGGAATCACCACACATGAAAGGATGTTCTGCGATAAACACGAGTTGCTGACCCCTTGCGGGCTACGACCTACATGGACAACAGATACTAGCGCGCTTCTAGCGCGGATCTAGGGCCATCTACAGCCGAAAGCCCTGTGGCAACTCAAATTTCCTGGCCATAA